>VDFB02323585.1:20814-100724 GCA_007258455.2 Sequoia sempervirens
CATTCACTTGTCCTTGGGGTACATACTCTTGGAATGTCATGCCATTTGGGCTCAAAAATGCAAGTGCCACATATTAGATGGCTATGACCACAATATTTCATGATATGATGCATAAGATAATGGAAGATTATGTGGATGACCTTTTGGATGAATCAGTGACAAGAAAAGATAATCTGAAAGTGTTAGACACAATTTTCAAGAGATTGGAAGAATATAAAGTTTGATTGAATCCTAAGAAATGTGTCTTTGGCATAACATTTGGAAAACTTTTGGGATACATAGTGTCTCGAAGAGGCATTGAGGTCGATCCATCAAAAGTAAAATCCATCAAGGACATGCCTCCTCCCAGAGGAATCAGTGAACTCTGAACCTTACAAGGCAAGGTGTAATCTATCTGACACTTCATAGCACATTTGGCTGACAAGTGTCAACCATTCCAATATCTTCTGCGCAAAGGCATCCATTTCGTGTGGATGGATAAATTCCAAGAAGCCTTTCATAAAATAGAGGACTACCTACTGTCACTGCCAGTCCTTATGCCTCTCATTCAAGGAAAACCTTTGATCTTTTACATCTCAGCAACAACTTCGGCACTAGGGGCATTACTAGCATAGAACGACCACGAGGAGAAAGAAAGGGTCATATATAATATTAGTTGGACATTGGTTGGGTATGAACTGAATTACATTTCAATTGAACGTGCTTGTCTAACAGTGGTCTTTGCAGCTCATAAGCTAAGACATTATATGTTGATCCATCAAACACAATTGGTAGCAACGATTGACCCCCTCAAATATCTATTAAGTTGGGCAACATTAACAAGATGTCTGGAAAAATGGGTAATGATCTTGAGCGAATATGATATTCAATATGTAGAAAGAAAGGAAATAAAGGGACAAGTCATATCAGACCAACTGGTGGACGCACCTATACAAAGTGATCACCCTTTAGTGGCATATTTCCTAGATGAGTCAATATTCCATACGGAACCTAAGTAACCTTGGAGACTCTACTTTGATCGATCACATACTAATCATGGCTCGGGTGTAGGAATACTATTTATCACCCCTCAAGGACATTCCATTCCTAAATCCTTCCGCATAGCTTTCCCATGTACCAATAATGTGGCGAAATACGAGGCATTGGTCACAAGACTTAGAATGGCAATAAAATAGAAAATTAGAGCACTACATGTCTATGGGAATTCTCAGTTAGTCATCAACCAAGTTAACAATGACTACAACACTAAGGATGAGAAACTAATTCCCTACAAATGAATGGTTGACAACTTTCAGACATATTTTCACACGGTGACTTTTGAGCAAGTTCTGAGAGCATAAAACAAGGCAGCAGATGCCATGGCTACAATAGGCTCTCTCCTTGACATTCCAAGCAATATGCCTCAACTAGAGTTCTTGATAGAACAATTGTTGGTCCCCGCCTATGACATTCTGGAATCAGAGATGGTCTACGAGCTTGTTGGTCCTAATTCTCCTTGGTACCAAGACATTCATGACTACCTTAAGTCCCAAAATCTTCCCCCTAATCTTTCCAATAACCAGAGGAAGTCTTTTATCTAAAAAGCGGCAAGATATACCATTGTTAGTGACACCCTTTACCACCGTAGCTTTGACGATACCCTCCTTAGATGTCTCAACACCAACGAAGTACACACAACCCTACACAAAGTACATGAGGGTATATGCAGGTCTCATTCGAGTGGTCCTACTCTTGCCAAGAAGATAACAAGAATTGGGTACTATTGGCTGACCATTGAGAAAGATGCATTAGAATATGTTAGGACTTGTTGCCAATGTCAGATTCACAGCAATTTGATTCACGCTCTAGCACAGGAACTTCGTTCGATCACTTCTCCTTGGCCCTTCACACAATGGGGACTCAACCTCATGGGTAAGATCCATCCTACCTCATCAAATGGCCACAAATTCATCATCACTGCCATTGAGTATTTTACAAAGTGGATCGAAGCCATTCCCCTGACATACATAACCGAAAAAAAAATCTCCAAATTCATTCTTAACTACATCATTTTCCGGTATGGTCTTCCGCAATCCATCATCACTGACAATGGACATTCATTTAAGAACCAAGATGTTTGTGAGTTATGTGAGCGATTTCATATCCAACATCATTTTTCCTCTTCACATTACCCAGAGGAAACGGTCAAGCCGAGGTGTCAAATAAAACCATTGTTAAAATCCTTAAAAAACTGTCAATGTGGCCATGACTGGAATATTCAACTCAACCCTGCTCTATGGGTTTATCGCACTTCGTACACCCAGGAGCCACTCCATTCACCGTCTTTGGAGTGAGGCCATCTTGCCCATCAAGGTTGAAATTCCCTCCTTATGAGTCTCCCTAAAGGGTCTAACTGATGATGAGGAGTACAAACAGTCACACCTACATGAGTTGGAGATGCTAGAGGAAAGAAGACATAATTCCCTGAACCATCTGCAGGCATATCAGAACCATCTTTGTTGTAGTTACAACAAAAAATTCATGGTTAGGAAGTTTGACATTGGTGACCTAGTCCTCATGCAAAACCCTAAGAATCAGGCTGACAAAGAAAAGCCAGGCAAGTTTGAACCAAACTAGTTGGGTCCTTACGTCATCATATCCTCTTTTGGTTTTGGAGAGTATCAGTTGGCTACTCCATATGGTGAAAATTTGACAAAGCCTATCAATAGTCTACATCTTCAGAAGTTCTATGCATAGCATCAAAAATTTGAGCTGAAAACTTTAAAAATACAAAAAAATTGAAAAATGATAAAAAATTGTTGCCTTGATGAAAACCCGGCAAACAGGCGTCTTGGCGACACCAAATTTTTTTTAAAAAAATGACAAAAATAGTAAAGAGAAATAATTCATCCAATAGTGAAAACCTAGAAAACAAGCGCTTTGGATAGGTACCATTGTGAAAACATGGCAAACAGGCACCATGCGTAGTCAATCATTGCTTTTCCATCTACTGTCACTTTATTTGTCTTCGCCAATGATGAGGTATATTTTCCGTCACCACCATGACCCTTGACGTGACATCATACCCTACCTCTCATGGTTGAAAAATGATTGACATCAAGTCCTACATACCGTCCATCTGACATCGCATGCATATCCCTTTCATGTCCTTTAAAATTGGCTAAGTCTTAGACCTGACTAGGGGAAAACATTTTATCATGTGACTATAGTGGGTATCACGCATGGTCTAGGAAACTATAAAATTCTCTGAAAAAAGACAAAAACATCACAAAAGTCCTAAAAAAATAAACACATTACAAAAAGTCTTGAAAAAGACAAAAACTTCGCAAAATGTCCTGAAGAAAGACCAAAAACATTCTAAAATGTCTTGAAAAAAGACCTAAAATAGAAAAGCATCCTGAAGAAACCCCAACAAGGTCAAAAATGTCTAGAAAACACAAAAATAGAGGCATTCCTTGTCAAGTTTGTCAAATCAATCAGTCTTTGTCATTTGTTTGAACTGTGTTGTCTTTGTGCATTTGTTATGTAGGAAAGACTCATTTTTGAGTCCCTGAGACATTAGGTCATTCCTTTTAGGTCTATCAAAATAAAATCATGATGCAATCTTTGGTCATCAAGACAAATTCATTGGTTGTGTCGAACTACGAGGTCTCTGAGTGAATGGCATAGGCAAGGCCATCTGTCGATAAGCCCCCGAGGCTGCATTAGGTCAATCCATTAGGGTTCATGGCATTACACTGGCACACATGTCAAAAAGTCTTCAATTCAAACAAGTCATCTCAAAATAATCCAATTATTGCAACCAAATTTTGCCAACCATTTGCTCAATGTGACAATTACATCAACATGTCAATATCAATATATAGTCGACACAAGTCAATTCAGTCAACTTCAATAAAATTTGGTCAAAACAAGTTACATTATCATAACCAGTCAAACTGTCAACTCTTGGTTATCTTTTAGATGTGTCCTTCTAAAGAATAGCCTCTATCATTTATGCCTTAGGATGTGTCTTTCCTAGGCATTGTCACTATCATCTGACATTTTAGAGGGATCCTCTTGAAATTTAAGAATCACTCCTCACGACATCAAGATTCTTCATATGTGTCCTTCTCAAGAACAATCTCTCTCATTCATGCCTTAGGATGTGTCCTTCCTAGGCATCGTCATTGTCATTTGACATTTTTGAGGGATCCTCTTGACATTTAAGGATCACACCTCTCAACATCAGTATCCTTCATATGTGTCCTTCTGAAGAACAATCTCTCTCATTCATGCCTTAGGATGTGTCCTTCCTAGGCATCGTCATTATCATCTGACATTTTTGAGGGATCCTCTTAACATTTAGGGATCAATCCTCTCGACATTAGTGTCCTTCATATGTGTCCTTTAGAAGAATAAATCTGTCATTTATGCCTTATGATGCATCCTTTCTAGGCATTGTCACTGTCATCTAGCATTTTGAGAGATCCTCTTTACATTTAGGGATCAATCCTCTCAACATCAACATTATTTAGGATGTGTCCTTCCTAAATTTGGAAATCTTTGACATTCATCATCTTGGCATCGTCAGAACCTTGACACCCTGACATCTCAACATCATCAAACCTAACTTCTTGACATCAAAACACTCGGCATTCAGACACACTTGGTAAAACACTTGGCACTTGTCTTTGGATTTTTCATCATGTTACTAGTTTTTGGAGTCTAACAACGGAGTTTAGAGCAGCGATGTATCATGATTGTCTTATCTTGTCTTTGGATTTTTCATCATGTTACTAGTTTTCAGCAAGGTCTTGACAACAGATTTAGAAAAACAATGATGTCTCATGATGATTGACTTGTCTTATCTTTTTCAAACTATCATGTTACTAGTTTCTTCCATAATGTCCTGACATCAGGATTTAGAGAAGCAATGATGTATCATGATGGTTGGTTTTATTTTTCATCATGTTGCTAGTTTTTCAACAATGTCCGGCAACATGATTTAGAGCAGATGACATATGTGTGAACCCCAACCTTGGTATCTACAAAACAACAAGAATAAACAAGTTAGACAAGAGATTGCAAGCCAAAACAAGGATTCCCCATGAAATCCATTTACAACATTCAAACTAGGAAGAAAATATTAAAGAACACAATGGAAATGATAAAACAAAGATTGAATCCTAATTAGATGCGCAACTCATGATCCCATGGGGGAATTGGTGCCAATTTGATGTGAAATTGGCCCTTTCCCAATTCCTAAGATGCAAGTTTGATATGTTGATGAAGATTTGATCCACTTTTTTGATGTTGAAGAGTGCTCCAAGCTAAAATCTGCAAAACCTAACTATGATTCAAGAATGATTGATGAAATTTGATGGATATTTGAGCATGGTAACTTTGCATAAATTGTGGATGATCAATGAGGAAGAGCTCTTCATTTATAGATGATATTGAAGGATGAATGTCAAATTTGAGCAATGTGGGACTAACATTCATCCAATGGAAAGATGCCACTTGTCAACATGTGAATGGAGGAAGCTTGAGCACATTTTGATCAATGTGCAAGTTTGAAATTTGAATTTGATGAGATGACATATGTTTAGGGGGGATGAAATATGAGTTAAATGCCAAGTGGGAGACATGTAAGAGACAATGTAAGAGCTTTAAATGCTTTGTTGGATGGACAAGTGATTTGGGGGGAGATTTCAAACTTGGAGGAATATTCCCTCTTGGATGCCTTTTTTGAATGAAAATAGATGATTTATAAATCAATTAAATTGATTTTCATGTGCAAGTTGCAAAATCTAGAGGATTTGACATATTAAGATTAATCAGGATTTGATTAATTTAAATGATGTAAGTTGATTTGAACATTTTGACTTAGATTTTAGGATTTAAATAACAAAATAAGAAAAGAATGATTTAGACTTAGTTAAATAAATATTTTTATTTATTTAACCAAAGGGGGTGATGTTAGATTAAATTAGATAAATGCTTGATTTATTTAATTTAATTAGATTAACTTTAGAGATTTAATCAAATAATATGGATTATTTAATTAAATAAAGATAGGAAGATGAAATGGCCTAGCTAATTACACAGAGATAATGATTTAATTAAATCGAGGGATTTATTTAATTAAAAGAGGAATTATGACAAATTTAATCAAATAAGGCTATTCAATTAAATGGTTAGATAGAGAGATGATTCAGGATCAAATGATCTTAGTAGATCAGGATCAAGTGTGCAATATCAATTTGTATATTTTTGATGTCTACAATATCTTGATGATTGTCTTATTTTGTCCTTTTTTTGGACTGTCATGTTATTAGTGTCTCTACGATGTCCTGACGATAGGATTTAGAGAAGCAGTGACATATCATGATGATTGTCTCATCTTGTCTTTTTGGCAGTCATGTTGCTAGTTCCTCGAGGATGTCCTGACAACAGTATTTAGAGAAGCAACAATGTTTCATCACTTTTCTTTCTTGTCTTTTTTATGCTCTTGGTTGATTGTGACAAAAATACTAGGCAAATTGCACTCTTAGTATGAGTCATGATCATCCTTGTCTATGACTATTAGTCTCATGTGATGGTACGACCTTACACACCTTGATCTATGTCATATCATGATGTTTGTTGACCATTACAATAATTTTCCCAATGATGATTAAGAGCAATAAATATTAAAGTCCTATGGTAATATGTTGAAGGATTTGGTCTAGGAACTAGCATGCATCTCCTTTTGTCTTTTCATCTTCTCTCACCCATCTCATATAGGCATTGCATCCATATCTTTTGCATTAACATTTCTTTGTCTCTTCATATTCTAGTCTTCTCATCAATTTCAAGAGCACACCTATGATCTTGGAATCCGTTCATCCTCTTGAGGGGGCATACCACTACCTCCCTCGTCATTCTTCCTCATCCTCTTTTGCATTGCAGAATATTTTTGACTTATTTTCTTTGTCACAATGTGACATGCTACATTATGACAAAGAGGGGCAAAATGTAGACACTTAAAAATGACCTTGGCCTACAAGCTCTATTTTATCACTTTTGTCCTAGCATAATTATGACATTTAATTATGTCCTTCATCCACATTTGACTATTAATTAAATAATTCATAATTATTTAATTAATTCATGTATTTTTATTCTTCATGATTATTAAATAAATAAATTTTATTTATTTATTTGATATGTCACTAATGGTCTATTATCTTCTTACAATTAGATAAATTTCTTAATTTATTTAATTCCTTATGTCTTCCTGATTATTAAATAAATAAATTTTATTTGTTTATTTAATATGTCACTAATTCTCATAATTAAATAGATTTATTAATTTATTTAATTATTGGTCACAATATCTAAATTAAATAATTATCTTTAATTATTTAATTGCCTTATTTGACATTTCCCTCATTTTAAATAAATGAATTATTTAAAATGGCCTCACATTTGTTAACTATCACTTCATTTAGTAAATAATCTAAAAATCGATTATTTATTGTCACACAAAATCCATAAATTAATCTTCTTCCAAAAATCAAGTAATTGAGCAAATTCTTGATTTTTCAAATATGCTTTTCAATTCATCCTTTATCTTATTGATTTTTCAAATCTTACAAATCAAGCAATATTTATATTCTTTATTTTCAAAAATCTTTATCTTTTTGGCTAATTATCACATTTGTTCTCGACCGCCAATTCAATTTTCTCAAATGACATCTGGACCACTCATTTAATAATTTTTCCCTAACCCTAATTAGGGATTGTCACATTAAATCTCATCCACTAATTTTAGGCTTTGTCAACTTTCAATCTCATCCATCCGCCCAAAATTGCATTTTCTATAAAATGCCAATTTGCTCACATTTTTGGGACCACTTCATTATTATAGACATTCGTGCTTAAAATTTACTTTGCATTTAGTTTATTGAATTGGATTATTTACTCATAGGCATAGTCATTTTTCATAGTCATAGGCATAGTCATTATTTGTCATTCAAATCCTTCAAAACTTGCATAGGACATAGTCATAGACATTTTCTCACACACACAAATCTGAGGGAAACAATCATATGCTGCAAGCTAGAACGTGCTATGGAAATGAATCATGGAAGAAACAAATATCTGGTATAATCATTTAATTTGTTTAAGCTTCCATTGTGTTTCATAGTTTCTTTGGGTTTTGATTTAATCTATTAATCTGCTAACCTTACCTAAAAATAACCCATTGATACACCATCAATGACAACACCAAACTATATTTGCAATGCCTCTTTCCAACAAGGTATTTAGTGTATGAAGTGTATTTTTTTGTTGCACACATATCTAAAGAAGTCTGAGATGAAGTCTTGTGAGTAATGAAGCGTGTTGTGGTGTCCACATGTCATCTCCATGTTGGGAAGCATGTGCATCATTGTTCATTTGTTTTTTCATTAGGTTTGGTTGACCTAGTGTTTACACTTCATTTGAAAAATAAAAATTAATTTAGGAAGCATGCGATTGATTTGAGAATGTTATTTTTGATCTTGAAAATTAATTTTATTGGTCCACTCTTATTCCTTTCCACCATAGGAATTTTGAGTTGCTGACCTAATTTGAATTTTTGAAATGGGCTATTTGTGGCCGACCTTGGTAAATGCTTCTAAGGTTGAGAATGGTATAAAATCAAGTTGAATTATGAAGAGTTGTATGATAGTGTGATGCAAAGTGACGAAAGTGAGCCACAAATCATAAAAGAGGAAGTGTGTCTGTGAGTGAGTAGTGATAGCAATTTTTAGTGTGCTGAAGGTTTCTGTAATCCCACAAATATGATTTAATTATTGTGCTGGATCTTTTGTTCTCTTTTGTATTTATAAGAAGTGAGCCTCCCTGTTGGATAGTGAGTCCTTTGTAGGCAGTGAGCCTTTGTATTTGGATAGTGAGTCCTCTTCTGGGTAGTGAGCTCTTGGTAGTGATCCTCTATATTCAGTTTTATAATCTTTATATTGTGAGTTAACCCTCATTGTGGTTTTTTCCTTAGTGGGTTTTCCATGTAAAAATCTAGTGTTCATTGTGTTGATTTACTTTATGTTATTTTTGTTTCATGCTCATATTTAATAACAGAATAGTGTGGTTGAAGAATTGATAAGTGATAAATTTTTAATTTTGAACTTGTGTGACAACTAATTCACCCCCCTCTCAGTTGTCATGTCCATGTTTAACAATTGGTATCAGAGCTTTTGGTTCCTTGTGTAGAGCTTAACTACTTAAGGAAGATCCAATGGCGCACAAGTTGGTGATCCCTATGTTTTATGGAACTAACTAAAATGATTAGAAGGAACAGATGAGAGGATATATTATCTCTCTTGGTTTCAAGACCTGGAAGGCTATAGAGACAAAGTATACACCTCCTTCAAGTGGTGTTAATTATACAGATGAGATCTCTACTTATGAAGAAAATGAGAAGGCAATGTATGTGATTTGCGGTGATTTATCTAAAAATGAACGAGTTAAAGTTAATTCTCTAGATACTGCATATGAAGTCTAGAAGAAGTTGGAAGACATGTATGAAGGAAATGAAAAGGTGAAATTGACAAAGAGGTTGGCGGAAAAGCGTAGATTTGTGAACTTGAAAATGGAAGACAGTGAAGAATTTACAAGTTTCTTTTAGAGAGTTGAACTGGTAGCAAATGATGTTAGAAATCAAGGAGGAAAACTATCAGATGAAGATATAATAGAGAAGATCCTAATCACTTTACTAGAATGTTACAGCGACAAGATCTATGTTATTGAAGAAATGTATGATCCTAAGAAATATACTCTAGAAGATTTGTTCAACACCTTGCAAGAATTTGAGATAAGGAAGTTCTAGAAAGATGACAAGACAAAAAAGAAGAAAAAAATGACGGTTAAGGCTTTGAAGATTGAAGAATCGAATACCGATGATGAAGAGTTGGAAGAAAAATTCACCAAGAAATTGAAGAAAGGTACTGAAAAGTATAAAGGTATGTTGCCCTTTAAATGCTTTAGTTGTCGTAATATTGGTCATTATGCTTCAAGATGTCCGAATAGGGTTATACATAAGAAAAACAAGGATTATAAGGATAAGGATATGAAGGATAAGAAGTATAAGAAGTTGTACTATGTTAAGGAAGAGGCAGGTATTTCTGATGATGAATTTGAGAATGAGATTGATGATAGTGAATGCTTAGTTTTAGCTCTGGAAAGTAAATCTATATCCACTAACTCTGGAAAATGTGTAAGTAAGAAGGCTCCTAAGGTTAAGAAGAATATGATGGAAGATACCTTGGTTACCACTTTTCATGCAAGATAGGATGAAGACTACTAGGTAATTGATAGTATATTTTCAAATCACATGAGCGGAGATAAGAGTAAGTTCACTAAACTTGAAAAATATGATGGTGGTTTGGTTATGTTCGGTGATGATTCGGGAGCTAAGATTTGTGGTAAAGGTTCAATTAGTTTTGATGGAGTGCACAATATTGATGATGTATATTATGTGAAGGGTTTGAGTCATAACCTTCTAAGTGTTGGTCAGATGTGTACCAATGGCTTAAAACTTGTGTTTCCAAACAATACCTGTGAAATCAGAAAAGGATCTGAAAATGGAGATATAGTTACAGCTGGAAGAACTCATGGAAACATCTATCAGTTGAAGGGAGTTGATGGTCAGTGCTTGGTATCTCAAGTCAGTGAAATTTGGTTATGGCACCAGAGAATGGGACATGTAAATTTTGATAACCTGGTCAAGATCAGTTCAAAGGAGATTGTTTGAGGACTGCCTAAAATCACAAGACCTACTAATACTATCTCTAGAAGTTGTTAATTGGGAAAATAGACAAGATGTAGCTTTAAGGGAAAAGAACATTCTACTACCAGAATGTTGGATTTAGTACACACCGATCTCTGTGGTCTAACAAGAACTAGAAGCCTAAATGGAGATAGGTATTTTATGTTGCTTATTGATGATTATACTCGAATGAAATGGGTTGCTTTTCTCAGAGAAAAGACTCAAGCTCTGGATAGGTTTAACCTGTATTCAAAGCAAGAGTGGAAAATGAAGTAAATTTGAAAATAAAGTGTTTGAGATCTAATAGAGGTGGTGAATTCACTTCCGGTGAATTTAATGCATTCTATGAGAAGCATGGCATAAAAGGACAATTTTATGCTCTAAGAACCCCACAACATAATGGAGTACTTGAAAGGAAAAATAGGATAGTACATGAAGCTACTAGAACTATGATGAAAGATTCCAATGTACCAAATGTATATTGGAGAGAAGTGATACATATTGTTGTTTATGTTCTTAATAGAGTTCAAATAAAACACAATAGCACAAAGACATATTTTGAGTTATGGACTGGTAAGACTCCTACTATGAAATATTTTAAGGTATTTGGAAGCAGATGCTATATTAAAAGAGATGATGAAAACCTTGGAAAGTTTGATGATAGATGTGATGAAGGAATATTTCTTGGATACTCTACTACTAGCAAGGCATACACATATTTTAACAAAAGATTGAGAAAGATTATTGAAAGTGCTAATGTGAAAGTTGATGAAGACATACAAAAACCTATTGAGATAAGTGAAGTTGAACCTAATGATCCTATTTTTGGACATGTATCGAAGGAGAATAAAGAGAAAGAAGAAGAAGAGAATGATCCAAAACCTGCTATAAGAACTCCTAAGTATGTACAAAAGAATCATCTAGAAGATAAAATAATTGGAGACAAGAGTGAAGGTGTGAAGACAAGAACCAAAGTTGCAATTGAGGTAAATTTGTGTTTACTTTCTAAAATAGAACCTAAATCTATAAAATAAGTATGTGAAGATGAAATTTGGATGAGAGCTATGAAAGAGGAATTGTAGCAAATAGAAAAAAATTAGACACGAGAAATAGTCCCTAGGCTTGTGAAAAAAAATGTGATTGGCTAAAAATGGGTGTTCTGAAATAAGTTGTATGAAAATGGAGTAGTAAGGAATAAGGCAAGACTGGTTTGCAAAGGATATTCACAAGTTGAAGGAATATATTTTGAAGAAGAATTCACCCCTGTGGCTAGAATGGAAGCTATTAGGATGTTTTTGGCATTTTTTTCCCATAAGGACTTCAAGGTATATTAGATGGATGTTAAGTCAACTTTTTTGAATGGTGAATTGGAGGAAGAAGTGTATATGGAATAACTTGAAGGTTTTTAGTTGTATGACAAGTAAACATGGTTTGTAAATTGAAGAAGGCATTGTATGGAATGAAGCAAGTCTCGAGAGCTTGTATGCAAAGATTGGGATACTTGACAGCTAAAGGATCGAAAAAGGGTTCTCCTAACAACATCTACTTTAAGGTACAAGGTAAAAAATTTGATAGTAGTGCGTGTATGTTGATGATATATTTTTGGTGTGAAATGATGGCGTAAAAAGTTTGTTGAAGAGATGCAGAAAAATTTGAGATGTCTATGGTGAATTGAATTTCTTCCTTATTCACATGTGAATCAATTCCAAGGGATATTCACAATCCAAGATGTAAAAAGAGTTGAAGAATTTGGGGATGGAGGATTCTAAACAAAGTTTGTATTCAATGGTAACCGGATGTAAACAAGCAAAGATGATAAAGCTAGACCGATCAAAGAAATATAGATCAATGATTATAAACTATTATGTATTTGCTAATAGGAATAGATATTACATGCGATACGTTGAGTAGATTTCAAGAAGATCCTAAAGAAAACACATGTTAAGGTATGAAGAGAATATTTAGATATCTCAAAGGTACACCCGGAATATGATTATGGCATCTTGCTGCGATGATTTTACCCGAAAGTGCTTTCATGTACCGTCGTTGATTGGGTCGACGCATAGGGATGACCAGAGTACCCGCAGGGAAGCCAAGCAGTAAGATTACTTTCATGGTTGAAAGCAAAAGAAAGACTCCGGGCTTTATCCACTACAGAGGAAAATATATTGTTGTGGAACCTCCACGCATTACAGTTCCGGTGGATGAAAATAAACCTTGAAGGAAATTGGGAGCAGTACGCATATTCGAGTTTTGCCTTTGCATAAATTTAAATTTAGTGGCGAATCTTCACCAATTGGAAAATTCAAGGAATCGGCCAAGTCAAAATTGGCAAATTTCTCACACCCAACAGAATGTCCAAATTGCCAAGATTTTATGAACTATAGGTCCAATGCATGTCCATTTGCCAATGATTTTTTTTATGAGGCATATTTAAGCAACAAATTTTCCATTGTAAAACTATGCATTTCAATTGGACTGACTAATATTTTTGCCTAGAATCATGAAAGCATTTAATAAAACACCTACATATTCGGAAATACTATTAAAACAACATTGCATCATTTACAAATAATTTCTTGTGAAGACCCATTTTGCTACTTAAAATGTATAAATAGTTGCTCATGATGACCTATTTTTCCAATAACATTAACAAATAATTACATTTGAGGACACATTTCGCCTTAAAAATTACAACTATCATTGTATAAGCAAGCGGGATTTTCCAAATATTTAATATACCATTAAAAAATCCTACAAAATTCGCCAAATATGGAATCATGGATTGATATAAATACAATCGAAAGTGTCATTTATTCTTACACATTTTTTTTGTTCTGAGGGTCTACTTCTCCATTCGAAACTAGAAATCAACGAGCTGTGAAGCTGAAAACATAGACTTAAAAGGTGAGTGATCATTTCTTCATAGTGTTATTAGCTATAATAATACATTTTCTTTATCTCTTTTCCATTCTTGCTTCAACAAAGTGAAACTTAGAACAAAACTATGAAGTTTCAAAGTTTTCGAAACCTTTGACCCACTGAGTAGAAAAGGTGAGTGATCATTTATTCATAGTGTTATTAGTTATAATAATAAAAAAAATTATCTATTTTCCATTATTGCTTCAACAAAGTGAACCTCAGAACCAAACTCTGAAGTTTTGAAACCTCCGACCCACCGAGTAGAAAGATGACCAAGAAAGACTTTCAACTCAACAAAGTGAAGCATCAAAAAAGTCAGAGAATCGATAAGTTATGAAAATTTAGAACTCTGCGACAAGGTTATAAAACTCTGAGGACTAGCGACTAAGGTTAGGATTCAGAAAAAAATATATATATATATTGTATTCCATGGTATTGAATTTGATATGTGATTCTACATCATTTTTAAAAAACAACACTTATCACACTACTTATAAATTCCTATTGCATTTCCATTCACACAATCTTTGATAAATAACTGAAAGGAATATTATTAATCCATTCCTTGAATAGAAGCTAATAGTTCAACATCCATAACTTATAAGTTATAAGCTAACAAAAGCTAACATTTCAACATAAATAACTTATAAAGGCATCTAGTGTCCACCTAGCTTAAACAATAAAAGCTTAAACTACCAAATCACCTAAATTATACTGAGAAATCCTTACGCATCCATCACCATAAAATATTTATTCACAGATAAACATTCCATAGCAATGAAACTATCCAAAAATCTATCATTCCAATAATAGACAATCCACTAGAAAACATAGAGTTTCTTTTGTCTTCATAACGGTTTCCTGAAGACAACCATTTTAGAAATTAAAATAAAAAGTCTTTGAAATATCAAGAGAGCCAAATTAAAGAAAATAACATAAAAAATAAAAACTAAACAATGGTCCCACTCCTAGCACTGACTCCTTCACTGTCAATTATTTTCACCTCCTTCTCCTTTAGTAATGCGTCCTGTGCCTTTACTCTTTGCCCGTATTCCCAGTACTTGGTGACAATTGTGGTGATATTTTTGCTTCCTAGATTTGTAGTAATTTGTAACCTAGTTCTCCATGTGACCAAAGCATTTTCACACTCAACCAACTTCTAAGATCTTCTCTCTTCTCTACATTTATAAGTCCTCAAGTGGATCTCCATTCCATTGAGTTTCGAGAAGGACTCCCATGTCACTATAGCAAGATCAGCTATTTCTTTCTTGAATATTTCTCTGAACTTCAAAGAGATCTCTTTTATATCTAGAATGTTTTCATCAAACTCATCAATAATTTCCACTCCCAGAATACGACAATCTTCTTTAACTTCCCCCAACATTTCATATAATATATCAAGTTCATTATTAATTTCCTTCACCAGATTATCATACATATTCAATTTCCATTCTAGTGAAATGGACTAGGAAAGGTCTAGCTCCTTAAGATTATTCACAATTTTCTCACCAATTAATATCTTCGCATCCATAGAGTTCAATTCTTTCATTTCTTGAGCAAGCACATAGAGATTGGTTTGATCTTTTCTGAGCTACTAAACTTTTGTTACTAACTCCTTCACCTTATTAACAACTTTAGTGTAAAAGAGCATAGATTTATTCAGAAATAAGATAGCCTCTCTAGATATTTTATCGATCCCCTCACAAGCAGCTCTGGATTAGCTCAAATTATTTTTAATTTTCTCTATGGTGATCACATCAATGCCCTCTACCTAAGAACTTGAGGCTTCATTAGATGTAGGAGTGGCCATGGAAGAAATAAAGTTACTCAATGCGAGGACTTGAGATTCCAGTTTTATATTTTCTTTCCTCTATTCTTTCACTCTTTTAATCAAGGTATTGATTGAATAATTGGCATGGTACACATCACCTTCTAGTGTTGGAGGCCCCATATCAACATGTGTGAATTTGTAGTCCTCTTTCATTATTTCATCTTCATTTAAATCCTTCACAGGCTCAACAATTTCTAACATTTGAGTTCCAGCAGTAGCATTAGTCACCATCCTTGACATCCTCCTGGCTTTCTTAGGTTTTGAAGAGCTTTGAAGTAACTTTGAAACTATATCCACTCCAACTATCATTGTAGGAATATGATTTCTCTTCTTCTCCACTACTTTTTTTAGCCATCCTGGGGAGGCTACTACCAAACTAGAATCTTCATTTCCACTAATATTTTCTTTACGAGCGTTAGGAGTGAAAGGTGGATTATCACTATCAGGTACAAAAGAGGGAAATTCAGACAAATTCTAGAGGTTATATTCCTTGAGAATTCCTTTAGCTCCCCTGGCCATCTGGTTTGTTTTGCACACAAAAGAAGGGGTCTCCAATGGGAAGACATACCCTAAGATTTTTTTATCTGTTGGTTAACAGATTTATCACCTAACTCTATATTCATACACCCATAAAAGGTGATAAATGTAACCACAGTTGAATCGGTAACATTACAACATTACAAACTTCAAAACCGATTCTCTGATTATTTTTAAAGGTGGTAGCTACCTTTATCTAATGTTTAATGAATGATTTTTTTTAACTAATGATGATTTTAACCAGAAAGAAAATAAAGGATGGGGCTTTTAACCAGAAAGCATCAAAGGTATCTATCAATCTCATGTAAATAGAAATAGAACTTCTGAAAGAAAGATAACAACTAAATCAATATCATTGCAGAAATTTTATTCATAGACAATAACACCATAGAAATATAGAAAAATTATATCATCTATCATCCCAATAATAGATATCACACTAGCAAACATTCAGTATAAAAAAAAAATCTATACACCATAACTCAAATATTATGCATGCATAAACTCCACCAATGTCTTCTATATCAAAATAACAGATAATAGCAAAAATAACAGATTTTTCTCTAATGAATAAATCAAAGTTTTCTCAAAGAACCTAATCACATCAGTCGAACCAATATTTAAACATTGCCAATGTCTTTGGTAACTATTTCTTGAAAGTAACCGTACCAAAAATTAAAAGAAGTCATTAACTTAAAAGTGCCAACTTTAAAGAAAGTATATGAAAATGCTCAAAATAAACTATGCATCATTCCCAGCCACTTCAACTTCATTAGCTTCTAGTTCCTTGTTCTCCTGCATCTCCATTCTGGCTTTATATTCCGTGTTCGTGGTAATGATTGCAAAAATCTCCCTACTTCCTGGTGTCAATGTGATCTGAAGCCTAGTTCTCCATTTTTTGAGAGCAACTTCAGACTTGTTCAGTGTGTCAGACCTCCTTTCTGCTTCAGCTTTAAAATTTTTGAGATAAACCTCTAGCCTCCCAAGCTTTGAGAAAGATTCTTTAGTCATCATAGCAAGATGTGCTACTTCTCTAGTGAAGACTTCTCTAAAATTTGAGTAGATTTCTTTTGTGTCCAAAATTTTCTCATCAAAATCATCTATTATCTTCACCTGCAGATCATAAAAGTTCCCCTTGATTTCTCCTAACATATCCAAATACTTCTCTAACACTTCTGTAATTTCCTTTACCAGTTCATCATATATGTTTAGTTTCCATTTAAGTGAATCAAGCCATGAAGGATCTAATTCCTTTGGATCACTAACAATCTATTCATTTACCAACTTCAATCGATCCATGGAAACTAAATCTTTCATTTCTTCTGAAACTACATACAGACTGGTTTGATTCTTTCTAACCTATTACAGTTCTGCTATTAATCCTTTTCTTTTATCAACAATGTGAGTGTAGGAAATCATAGATTTACTAATAAAAAATATAGCTTCCTGAGACAATTCTTCAATCCACTCACTAGCAGCCTTGGAATAATTTAGATTTTTCTTAGTCAACTACATCACAGACTCATCAATAACTCTTTCTTGCGAACTAGAAACCTCGGTAGACAAAAAGGGAGAAACAATTGAAGAGATAAAGTTTTTGAAATCCAAAATTTGAGATTGCAATTTTACCCTTTCTTTCCTTTCTTCTTTTGCCCGCTTGGCTAAAGCATTGATTGAGTAACTGGCATGATATACATCACCTTCAAGTGTCTGGGGACCCATGTCAACATGTATGATTTTATAATCATCTGTGGTTATCTTATCATCATCTACATCTTTTAAAGGTTCTGCAATTTCTAACACCT
Source organism: Sequoia sempervirens (assembly GCA_007258455.2). Taxonomy (NCBI): domain Eukaryota; kingdom Viridiplantae; phylum Streptophyta; class Pinopsida; order Cupressales; family Cupressaceae; genus Sequoia; species Sequoia sempervirens. The sequence continues at coordinate 38,702 of VDFB02323585.1, forward strand.
GATTACCAGAGACAACATCATTCAAAATTCTTGACATTTTTTGGGCTTTCTTGGGCCCTGAGGAAGATTGGAGTAATTTTTTCATTGTATCTACTCCAAGGATGTCATAGGAGTGTATTTCCTCTTCTTTTCTACCGCTTTCCTCAACCATACTAGAGAGTTTTCTATTAGACTGGGGGCTTTATCACTTTGAACAACCTCTCTAGACTCGCTAGGAATAATTGATATGTTTTCTATAGGAGGAGAAGATTCTTCAGACAAGGGCGGGAAAGTACTATCTTCAACAATATGCTTAAAGATGCTCTCTAAATCTTCTAACACAGGTTTTGTTTGGACATTTTTATTTTTAATAGCAGGGGTGGATGGGTTGTCTTGTTCACATATTGATTTTTATTTAATTGATTTCTCTAGCTTTTCACCATCACCCCTAGATTGTGAATTGGTGCTACAAGACTTGATGACTATCCTCGCCAATGATGTACCTCCAGGGACTACTTGGCTAGATCCTTGCTCATTTTTTTGGGATGATTTTGGTTCATGAACAGAACCAACAACCCTACGCCATTTTCCCTCCAACCAATCCTGAGTCCTTTTGAGTACTGGTTCGACCCGTTTACTCATATATAAAACTTCATCTTTATCCCAGTCAACTCTGGGATGTGATTTATTAAGCAACTTCTCGTATTCAGGATCAAGAACCATCGAATCTTCAGACATATTTTTAGGAATTTGGAAAGAGAGACCAATAATTTGTATCTGCTCAAGGGTTAACCTCATATGGTCCCTTCTGCAAACTTCATTTTCATCAGCACAATCTTCCCAGAAATCTTTGATTGAAGGTTGGTGTTGATACAAGCCAGAGGCATACAATTTTTTTCTCACAAAGCCCTTGCTGTCAAAATTAGTTCTTACAAACAAGTACTGGAGATTGTATTCTTTGAGAATCCTTTCAACATTCCTAGCCATCTAATTACTTTTGCAAGAGAAAGAACAAGTAACTAACGGGAAGGTATACCCTCGCTTTCCCATATTCATGTATTTTATATTTACTATGGCCATTTGTCTACAGACCTCCAAAAATACCAGTAAATCCTCAGGGTACTTAGGCAATTTAAGTGGATCCTTCTCGTAACCTCCAATTCTCAAATAAGAAAAACTATCAAACTAGATATAAAAACTTCCAAACTTCAACACCAGAGATTTTGATTAAGGGGAAAAACACATTTCAAGGTTTCCATCCAACTTTCTCCAGCTTCCATTAAAAAGGCATCATTAACAAGACAATATTCTCCCATCCCAACCTGCCTAGTAAATTGCACATAACACTTATACACAGGCATGCCAGGACTTGGTGGTACTTGTGGTTTCAACCCTGGCCAATAAGCTCTTTGACTAGCAATGATATATATCAAACAAGAACACAGATGAAAGGTAGCAGTCTTCTGAAAGTTAACTAATTGCTCATGCAAGTGAAAGAAATTATCTTGGCCCAATCGATAAACACATTATCATCACAGATAACTAAAATGAACTGACACATCTAGTCTTCAAATAATTCAACTTGTGCATTCCCGACGATACGATGAAGTAAAGCAATAACATCAACAATTTCTGCTTTAAAATGTGTCCTCTTAAGTTTATTGGGCAATTGAGACTTACCTTTCTTCTTTGATTTTAACCACCCTTTGGCCATAGAAAATTTACACCAGGTTTCATTAGTCCTGAAATATTCGTTAGCTATTACAACATGCATCTCCTTTACGAGTGCCTTCTCTAGAATTCCCAATGCTTGAGAAACAACCTCGAGAAGTTTTTTAGCTACAATGGTTTCGTCTGCGGCCTTGATTTCCCAGGTTTTAGGAATGTACCTTCTCGCACATGCAACAATTAGGTCAACACTCAACACTACTTCTGGAAAACCTCCGATCTGAGCTAGTCCACTTTCAAACACCTTCACATCTACAACAGATTTTTCTTTACTGTCTAGACGTGCCCAAAATTCTTCCAATTTAAAAAGTCTTAGCTCTGTATCCCTCACACCGAGCCAACGATTTTCAATTTCAAACTGCATGAGCTCACTATGCCTAATGAGATGCTTGAATTCCTGAAGAAATAACAGCAGCATGTAGAAGTACAACTGAGGCTTTAACAAATAAGTTCTCACCACCTTCAAGCCATATAAAATGACAAGATGTGTAATCAATGTGGAGTAAAACGAGAATGCAGGCTAAATGTCTAAGAAAAACTTCGCCACCCACGTATGTCATTATTTTTGATAGGACATGCTTTAAATGCGACATTCAATTTCATACCTCGAAAAGATAGCCTTTAAACCTGCATGCTTTTGGAAATTCCTGAAAAGACAACTCAAGTTTATTTTGTACATAGCATTCAATGAGATATCAGATGACGACGCCTTTGAAAGGAAAGATAAGTCCATTATGTCGTGTGGTCACTGAAACTTGGAACCTCAAAACCAAAGTCTGAAGTTTCAATTTTTTTGAAACCTCTGACCCATTGACTAAATCCACACATCGTAACTCAAAGGTTGCATATGCATGAACTTAAGTTACTCAACAAAGTGAACCAAGTTGGGGAATTGGGTAGTTATGAAAATTTAGAACTCCGCAACAATGCAAAATGTCAAATGGTTATAAAACTCAAAGGCCTAGTGACTAAGCTTTCTTTTCTCTCTTTAGTCTACAACGATACATCAAATGTTCTATCAAACCGTTGAGTAATTTATGATATCAATAATAAACATGTGTTTTAATTTTTTTTTACTTTTAACCATTAATGCGCTCGGATTATCAAGGCCTTTATAAAATGAATTAGAATGTCACATTAATAGCAATATCACAACCATTAATAGGACTAAGCACAATAACACTTAACATTGCAATTGCAAAGGACTTAATAAAATGAATTACAATGTCACATTAATAGCACAACCATTAATAGCACAGTAACACTTCACATTGAAAATGACTTAATAAAATGAATTACAATGCCAAATTAATAGCACAACCATTTACTTTATTACAACTGAATTACAATGTCACATTATTACATAGTACAAATACAAATTTAAGTGCAAGTGTCAAGCTTCTGCTGGATTGTTGGTGAAAACGTAAATGTAATACATGTGTGTTTGAAAATAAATGGGACTTGTCGGGTCAACCATGCACTTTGAATTTCAATTTTTGGTAAACCCTAACAAGAATGACAACTTCCAGGATCAGCCATGGCTTTGAAAATAAATGCATGGGGAAAGGTGGGCTAATCAAATTAGGGAAATGGGGGTTGTGAAGATACAAAATGTACTTATCCCCTTTGAAAATTAGAGTCATGCAAAAGATTAGGGGTTGTAAAATTGCTCCCATCTTCTACTTGCAGCTTCCATGAATTGGGAGAGTGCTTATCTCCATCAGAGCTCCTCATCATGGCTCAAAACCTATCTGAGAAATTAGGTGAACCAAATCAACTTCTTTCCAATTCCACCCATTCTGAACTTGAAGGAAATTGGTCTTTTACTCTGTAACTACATAACTATAGGCAAGAGAATTTAGAGTATCCCTAATAATTCCACATCATCTTCTTCCTGAATCCTATTCCTTATTAACCCTACAAAATGAAAACCCTTATGACAATTCAAACATTGCACTCAAATTCTCAATAGTAAAGACTTTAGCATTCAACAAATGATTTCCATTTTCAGTTGTGCTCACTATCCTTATTTATGGGCAACAGTGCCACCAATAGTGCCACTACCAGCCTGGTCCCTATGTACACCTCACACGTGTCACGTGTGAGGTTAGGTATAATCATGATTCATGAATCATAATCATGATTCATGAATCATAATTGTGATTTGCGCAAACCAAAAAAATACTTAAATTTTAATTGATTCGTGTAACTTAAGCCTTACAGTTATTTAAATGTTTAATTTGATTTAACGTTTGGACTTTGAAAGGATGACAATTGTTAAAATCACCAGTGCCCCTCAAAGTTCAAACGATATGAAGTCATTAGAAATCAAATCACTACTTCAAATTTTGCAAATGCAATGTGATAAATGGCTACTTACTCCACCTTTTTATGCAATTATTTCATAAATAGATAATACTAAATTTCTCAAAGGAAAAAAAACTGATTTGAATAGATTCATAGACACAAAACTCAGAAAATAACTCTTTGATGACAACTTTCTTTTTTCATTTGTATTGCTTTATGTTTTACTTTTAAATCTGCATGCAATTATTTAATAAATAGATAATACTTAATTTCTCTTTATTGTAAATTTATAACCATTTATTTTATTACAACTGAATTACAATGTCACATTATTACTATCACTATTACTAACCTTATTTAATAATTTATGGGCCACTAGTGCCACTATCAGCCTGATTCGCGCAAACCAAAAAACCAACTTAGTCAATTTGTGTATCTTAAGCCTTACATGTACAATTAAAAATTAAAATTTTTAATTAATTTGATTGATGTCTAGCTACATGCAAATTGTACCTCAATTTGACAAGCTATCAAAATCCCCAGACTCCAGTTAGCACTACCAGTGCCACTCAAATGATATGAAATCATTACAAATCTTGTTTCATTAAAGCCATGAGTTGTCCAATCAAATGCTTCGGATGTTCAAAACGAAAAGATTGATAATTTCAATTAAATTAAATGCTATACATTAACTTTGAGGCATTGAAAAGAGATAAATGAGCCTTGATCTCGCCACGTGTCCACATCTAAGGGTTCTAGTGTTATTCTGAAGGTTTCAATTCGCAAGTCTATTGCTTCAAAGATTTACTTCTAGAATGCAACTACAACCATCCATCAAAAATTCATTGAATGGTCGTGGTTATATTGATTTTCCTTTACATCCTTTGGGTTAAATGTTCTTAAGTTTTTAAGCCTTGGTCCTATGTTCTTCCTAGGTGGTCCCTCTTTTAAAACCAACTTTCTGCACATGCATATTTCTGCCACTTAAGTTCTTCTATCGCTCATTGCCAAAATCCAACCCATTGGGTTCATTACCACGATGATGAGCCTTGATCTCCCCATTTGTTCACATCAAATGGTTCTAGTGTAATTCTAGAGGTTTCAACTCGCAAGTCTACTACTTTAGAGATTTACTTTCAGAATGCAACTACAACCGTCCATCAAAAATTCATCGAATGGCTATGGTTATATTGATTTTCCTTTACATCCTTTGGGCTAAATGTTCTTAATTTTTTAATCCTTGGTCCCATGTTCTTCCTAGGTGGTCCCTCTTTTAAAACTAACTTTCTGCACATGCATATTTCTTCCACTTAAGTTCTTATATCACTCATTGCCAAAATCCAACCCATTAGGTTCATTACCATGATGATGAGCCTTGAGCTCCCCACGTGTTCACATCGAAAGGTTCTAGTGTAATTTTGGAGGTTTCAACTCACAAATCTACTGATTGAGAGATATAATTCTGGAATGCAACTATAGCCATCCATCAAAAATTCATCAAACGGTAGTGGTCCATAATGTCGTGTGGTCACTAAAACTTGGAACCTTAGAACCAAAGTTTGAAGTTTCAATGTTATCAAAACTTTCGACCCACTGACTACATAGATGACCAAGAAAGGCTTGCAACTAAGGTTAGGAAAAGCACCAAAACCTCGACTTTGGTGAACTAAGATAGGAAAGGTGGAAAGGACAGTGCATTTATGAAGTGAAGATCACAGGCAGATTTTAGCAAGTGGACATGACTAGAGGATCGATGGGTAATTAAGATTGGTACGTGTGGAGTTTGGAAAATTATTACCTCTCGACTAGGCCTAGAATTTTCTTGTCACTTTATGTTTTATTAAAAAATTTAATTGTCCAAAAAAAATTAATTTATATTTTTTATATAAAATATTTTATATTAAAATATTATTGATTTTATTAATCATACACATTAAATAAATAATATAAAATAAAATTTGAATTTTTTGTATAGTTTAATCCTTAAATTCGTCTATCTAAAATAATAAATTATTTGTAAAAGGAAAATAAAATTTCAGCATGCTCACCAATAAAACCAAATGTTGTATTATCTTAAAAAAATCAAAGCTGAGAATCACTATAAACAAAATGCTATAAAATAAATGTTGTTGAATAAATCATATATATTAATATAAAGTGAAATTGGAAAGAATTATTCCAATTCTAAACTAATTTATATTTTTATCATAAACATTATTATATAATTTAGATTTATCTTCATCCATCAATTACCAAAAATTATTCCAATTTTAAACTAATGCTATAAAATATACTTTAGAAAGAATTATTCCAATTCTAAACTAATGCTTTAAAAATACTTTAGATTTATGTTCATCCATCAATTACCAAAAAAGTTGATTAGCCAGCACAGTTTCCATTTCCAAAATATCAAATTATCCCTAATCATACTTGACTGAAATTTACCCTTCCAACCATTGTTCGTACCCCAAGGTGTTTTACAATTACAATGCAAATCGAGGCATAACCGCCAAAAGAAAAAATCACAGACAAGATTTAGTACAGTAATCTAATTTTTTTAAAAACTTGTACTACTTAGACGCCTTCAATGAATTACCCATCTCCAACGGCTCTATCTCTATTAACGACTTCATCTTCTTCCTCAGACGCAAACCCTTCTTTTCATGCATCTTTGCTTTGGCGATGTCTTTGAGATTCTCTATGACCTCCTCGACCTCAATTAGCTCGACACAGATTTTGAGTGCTTGCCACCCGCGCTTCACACCTTCTCACCATAGAGCTTTGGTGCGTCCTTCTGGCCACCTGATAAAGAGATGATTTAAATCCATGAGCTCTAGGCCTCCACCATCCATGCCTTCAACCTTAGCAATCCCAACTCCTAGTATCGCCCATTCTAGAATTCCTTCCATATCCTCTAAAAAATCTTTGTGAACCAGAGTTTTCATGACTTTCCTCACTACATCCACTGGCTCTCCTAAGTCCAGACCCCAAGCCATGACCAATGAATAAATATCCATATTGGTCTTGTATCTGTGCTTTAATTTTTCAAAGCCATTACCCAAAATAAATTGAACTGCTTGTGCCACCTGCACATCCTTGAAGAGAAATAAACCCCACAACTACTTTGCCAACAAAAGGGTTCAACTTCCTCCGCGATGTCAAGGTGAAACTGGCCTCCATTGTTTCTCTGGTTCACTGGCTTCCTGACAACCACCCACCACCAACTGATTACATGAGATGTGTGACTTTAGTACATCTCAATTTTCCAGCCATCTCCATTAATTTCAATTCCAAAACGTACGTCTAGCGCTGGTAAAAAATCTTCATAAATGCTTCACTTTTTACAAAAACTTCTATGCCTCCTTCACTTACTAAACAATGTTTAATTTGCCAAAAAAAATTCTTAATCATTTGAAAATAGGTTTAATTCACCAATGAATTTTATTTTTTAGTTTGAAAAAAAATTTAATCGCCAACAAAATTATTTTTTCTCGTTTGAAAACAAGTTTAATTCACTAATCGAAATATTTTATTGTTTTGAAAATAAATTTTAATCGCTAATGGAAAAAATTTAGTGGTTTTAAAAAAAAATTATTTCGCCAGGATTTTCTACAAACTTCTAATGATTAGAAAAGATTCACCAATGGACATTTTTTTTCACGAAAAATGAAAAATTTGCCACTAAAATTAATTTTTTATCGGTATACAAAGTCGCCAGATTCTACACCTTGAGGGGTTTCTTAAAGTTTTCCACTGGATAACACTAGTGCAATAAATATTTCAAAGAACCCAGTTATGCATTCAAGAACAAAGAACATATCTATCAAATATCATTTTCTAAGAGAAAAAGTGTTGGAGATTGAAGTTAGATTGGAGTATGTGACAACAAAGGAATAGATTGTAGACATATTCACTAAGGATCTCTTGAAGGATACTTTTGAATATCTTAGGGAGAGGTTGGGGATCATTGGCCCTCCGAACTAAGTGCACATGAAGGTGCATTAGTCTAGTGAATTCATAGATTATTTATTTATCTAGACTAATAGATTGGTCTACTTTGCAGGGGGAGTAGAAAAGGTTTTTATTGTTGTAGGATGGGTGTACTCCTAAGGGAGAGTAATCAAAGCAGTTTCTCTTTGCCATTTATGTCAAAGGGGGGGAGAAAGTCATGTGAAAAATAGTTACAATAGAAGAGAAGATGTTCTCTTGGAATATTGTGTAAGTTGTTGTCTTTGTTGGTTTTTCACACCATGTGTTGCCATCAATGAAAAAGGGGGAGATTATTGCAAGTATGGGCTAGTCTAGTGGTGTTGTCATTGATGTCAACACTGTTGAGTATGTTGCAGATTGTACATGTATAGTTGAGATGTTGTTGAGATGTTGTGAGTACATGGAGCTATCTTATATGGCTACAAATGTGTTGTGTTGATGAGTTTCCAAGTGCTTTCAAGAAAATTAATAAAGAATAGAATTCAAAGTGATGATGGTGTTTAGATTGTGCTCTGGTATGTGCTTTACATTTCTCCTATGTTGATCCTATGCCCAGGTGTAGTTCTAAAGTTTTCATTACGGTGATCTGATGGTGATATATTCTTAGTTTCAGTTTCTAGTGAGATGGTATGTGAAAGTTGTGTCCACCGGTGTGTGTGTTCTACTAACAAAGTTGATCTTTTGTAGACTGGGAGAAATGTTTCTGCTCCACAGTCCTCTACTGGTTTGTTTTAGATATTGCAGATTTGGGATTTTTCTTATGATAGTGTTCTTTGTGTTTTGGAAAATAAGGTTGAATCTTGGTAATCTAGATGTCATGTTTCTATATTTTAGTGCAGGTTTGCATAGTTCAGATGATCTAGTGAAAGGTATTCAGTGTATGAAGTATATTTTTTTGTTGCAGACATGTCTAAAGAAGTCTAAGATGAAGTATCATGAGTAATGAAGCATGTTGAGGTGTTCATGTGTCATCTTCATGCTGGGAAGTGTGTGCATCATTGTTCATTTGGGTTTTCATTAGGTTTGGCCAACCTGGTGTTTACACTTCATTTGAAAAATAAAAAATTAATTGAGGAAGAGTGTGGTTGATTTGAGAATGTTATTTTTGATCTTGAAAAATAATTTTATTGGTCTACTCGTATTCCTTTCCACTACGGGAATTTTTAGTTTCCGACCTAATTTAAATTTATGAAATGGGTTATTTGTGGCCAAACTTGATAAATGCTTCTAAGGTTGAGAATGGTATAAAATCAAGTTGAATTGTGAAGAGTTGGATGACAATATGATGCAAAGTGATGAAAGTGAGCCAAAAATCATAAAATAAGAAGTGTGTGTGTGAGTGAGTAGTGATAGTAGTTTTTCAACGTGTTGAAGGCAGTGAGCTAAAGGTTTCTATAATTTTGTGAATGTGCTTTAATTGTTGTGGTGAATCTTTTGTTCTTTTTTGTATTTGTAGGAAATGAGCCTCCATGTTGGAGAGTGAGTCCTTTGTAGGCGATGATCCTATGTATTTAGATAGTGAGTCCTCTTTTTGGCAGTGATCCCTTGGAAGTGAGCCTCTATATTCAATTGTCTAATCTTTATATTGTGAGTTAACACTCACCATGGATTTTCCCTTATTGGGTTTTCCACATAAAAATATGGTGTTCATTGTGTTGATTTAATTTTTGTTATTTGTGTTTCATGCTCATGTTTAATAACAAAATAGTGTGGTTGAAGAATTGATAAGTGATAATTTTTAAGTTTGAACTTGTGTAACAACTGATTCACCCCCCCTCTCAGTTTTCATGCACCTGTTTAACAGTAGAGGGCCTGGAAGTGTTTTTCCAAGATGCAATAATGGATGAATTTGTTGCTAGCCTTCAAATTTCATTGGTTGGGAGGTTCTTATCCTTCAGGCCCAATATTGACCAGGTACACAAGTGGATGGATTTATTCTGGACTCTTAAAGGTGAGGCTGGTGTGAGTGCTATGTCAAATGACCTTTTCCTTTTTAGCTTTAACAACTAGGAAGATCTTATCTCAGTTCTTACTGGAGGTCCCTAGGCATTTGACAAGAATTTTAAGAATTTTTTGGCATTGCATAATTGGAAACTAGGCTTAGACTCCTTGGAAGACCTGGGATTTGTTACTCCTACTTGGGTCATGCTTCCAGGATTACCCCTTGAGTTCTCAAATAGTAAGGTGTTTCAAGTGATTGAAAAAACCTTTGAAAATCTATTGGTTGTGGACAAAGTTATTTCACAGAGATTTAGGCTTGTTTTTTCCAAAATCTGTGTTAACATTTTGTTAATAGTGTTGTTCTCACTTCTATCATCTTGAAGTCTAAGTTTGGGTTTTGGACCCAAGTTTTGGAATATGAGAATGCAAGGTTGTACTATCAACTTTGCAAAAAGTTTGGCCATCTCAATAACACTTGTAAGAAGATGCCTCTCCAAAAAAATAAGGAAAATGTAGTTTTCTCTCCTCCTATTAACTCCCCAAAGCTAGCTGGTGGCATGTATGAGGCTCCAAAGGGGCTTCCTGAGAAGGGAGTTGAAACAAAGGAAGACGAGCCTATCTCATTGGCTAGTGCTGCTCACTCCTCTCTAGTGGGTCAAATTGTCTCTGAAGGTGAACCTTTCATGGGGAGAACCCCCTCTCTCCAACTAATTCAAAATTTTTGGATAAATACCTAGACCTATGTGTTTCTTTAAAAAAGTGCTCAACCCCTTAGGAGTCATTACATGTGAAGATGCAAGAGTCACTCGCTATCCTGGGTTTTACAAAGTTGGCTCCTTCTTCACCTCCTACAAATGATGTTAATGAAGACCCATAGACTCAGGTGAATGGAAAATCCAAGAAGAAGAAGAAGAAGAAGAAGAAGAAGATGGATGTAGGGAATGATTCAAAAGTGGGTAGGGGGAATGATAAGGAGGTTAGACTCAGAGAAGCAGCAAGATATATCACCTTAGGGAAGTACAGGACCCTAGAGGGGCTCTCAAATGGGTTTAAATCAAAGAAATATTTGAGTCTCCTCCCCTTGGGCAAGGGAAAGGTTTTGTTGGTCCCTCTTAATTTTTGTCATGAAGATTCTATCATGGAACATTAGGGGACTGAATACTCCTCTGAAACAACATATTCTCTAGAGCTCTATTGTTGACCTGAAAATTTATGTTCTCTTAATTTAGGAGACTAAAATGAGGAAGGATATATTTGATAAGATGGTGAAATCTATCTAGCCTAAAGGTCACTATTGTGTTTGTGAGGTTGAAGGTGCTTTGGGAGGAATTTCTACCATCTAGAATCTAGATAGATTGACTAGTAAGGAAGCTTTTAGTAACTAAAATTGTTTAGAAGTTGCTTTTGAAGATAGTAGAACAAGGTTGGTGTGGCACTTGGTCAATTTTTATGTGCCTAACTCTAGCGTTGCTAGGACTCAGTTGTGGGATTCATTATCTGTGCTCCTGTCTAACAACCTAAATGTGAATTGGATGCTTGATGGAGACTTTAATACCCCCCTCTACCCTTTGGAAAAGCTTGGAGGTATAGAGGACTTCTCTACTAGTATGTATGATTTTTTTGGTTTAATCTCTAATCAAGGACTTCTTGATGTGGATCTTTCAGGTTCCAAATTCACTTTTTCGAATAGACATAATGGTCAAAATCTTATCCAAGTGAAATTAGAGAGATTTTTTATCTCTGGAGATTGGGATGTTTTGGAAAAACTTCAATTATCTACTTTGCCAAGGTCTACCTCAGACCACAATGCCTTGGTTTTAAATTGGGAGGAAAAAGGGAATTTTGACCCCTTCCCCTTTAGGTACAAGATAATGTGGAATATGCACTCAGACTTCAAATTCATTATCAAGTTGTGGTGGAATTTTCCATGTCAAGGTACCCCTATGTTTCAAATAGCTCAAAAACTCAAAAGAATAAGGTATAATGTGCAAGGTTGGAATAGAGTAACATTTGGAAATATCTTCCAAACTAAGAAAACTATCCTCCAAGAGCTTAAATATATCCAAGATAAGACGGAAGTTAGTGTCATCAATGAGGAAACATTTGTTAGAGAAAATGAATTATGAAATAAATGGTTTTCATTTGCTACAAAAGAGAAGATTTTTTGGAAACAAAAGTCCAAGGTGCAATGGTTGAATGAAGGTAGACTTCAGCATCCTTCACCCAATGATTTGGAATCTTTGTTGCAGGTCATCCCTAAGCTAATTATCCAAGAGGAAATGAAGTCTTTGGAAAGTAGGGTTTCCTTACAAGAGGTTAAATCGATTGTCTTCTCCTTTGGATCCTTCCAAGCCCCATGCCCAAACAACTTTTCTCCAACCTTCTTTCAAGATTTCTAGGATATTATAGGTAATGACCTCCTCCTTGCTGTTGGAGACTTCTTTAGAGTTGGTAATCTCCTTCACCAATTGAACTCTACTTACATTTTTCTTGTTCCCAAAAAGGATGATGCTACTTCTATGTCTGGCTACCATCCTATGAGTCTCTATAATATTATGTACAAAATATTTTCTAAAATCATAATCAATAGGATAAAGCCCCTGTTGGATAAATTAATATCTAGATATAAGAAATGGTTTATGGCAAGAAGAAAAATTATAGATGTGGCCATTGTTTCTCATAAATTTATATTCATTCCATGGAACATTCTAAAAACCTTGGTATGGTTCTCAAGTTGGAAATTTCAAAATCCTACGATAGGGTTTCTTGGGACTTCTTATTTTATATGTTGGAAAATTTTGGATTTAGTGGGAGGTTTCTTAGAATAATTAACGAGTGTGTCTCTACTACCTGAAACAACGGAAAATGGGGTTGTTTTCGTATGGTTTAGGACATAGAGAAAACCCCACTTTCGCAATTATCTTATTGAAGGGAAACCTTAGAGATGTCAATCTGATGAAGAAAGGGGTAAGAGATCTTGCAATAGGGTCATCCTAGGGTCTGATTATGAATTAATGAGGAGTTCACCACCAAGATAGGGCTTGGAAAGACTATTTAAATGCAAGATCTAATGTTTAAACCTAGTGATGCATGAAACTTGAATGAATGACCTATAAATGAATATAAATCATAACAGAAAGCTATAAAACTGGAAGTGTATGCCTGGAAACCTTTAGAGTCTTGAATGAGGATTGGAAATGTTGGAAATGCTGATTTTAAGGCTAAGTGGGACTCATACATCATTCTGGGTGATTTAGTCCCAGACTGGTTTTTGCACCAAAATTGAAATCTAACAATGTTGATTCTAAATCTCTAGAAACCCTGAAAAATTGGCTATATTGGGACTCATGCACCTAAGGTGGCATATCAATTCCAGTGTGAATTTTCTAAAGGTTAAGGTTTGATTCTGTTCTCCAATCTCTTATCTCTGCCACACCTTGTTTTCAAACCTGAAACCCTGATTTCGGACCTCTAGATGACTTTTTGTGAAGATAGGAACCTTGCAAATGAGGGGACAACTCCAAAAAAATTCTCCAATATTGTAACCTAATCTCGAAGGGATCTTCAAACTCAAAGACACCTAGATCTGCAATCACCCATGTAGAGGGGGAAAAAATTATTGATTTGTTAGTAAATGGGGGTTTGCCTTGGTCAAACCCCTTTTAGGTAATTAAACCAAATGATGAGATAATGAAATAAGGACATGAAACATGAAGCATGGAACATGAAACATGAATGATGATACCTTGAATGATGTCTTGTAAGTTAGCAACCTAACATGAAGTGGCCATGAGGGATGTGGATCTAGATCTTGAAATAAGTGTAGGACAATGCTTGATCTTGGATCTTGAATGCAACATCACAACACTAGCTCACCAACATGCTTGATGCTTGATAACCTTGACATGATGAGGTATCTTGAATTTCTACAACAATTGATGAAGGATATGCCCTTGAATGCCTTAGAAATGATCTTGAATTCTCTCTTTATGATCTTGTAAAGTCTTGGAATGCTTAACTCTTGAGTTCTTGACTTGATATCATGAATGCTTAATGAAATAATTATTTGAGACCTCATTTATATAGGAAATCCATCTAATATCCTGTTTATTAGATCCCACAGGCCGACATTCATGAAATTTGAACTTAACACCCAGATTTCCCACTCAAAACCCTAAAAAGGGGCCAAATGAGACTCATACACCACACCTAGCATATGGGTCCCACATTGGTGGGACTCATACACCAAGGGTGGTGTATGGGTCCCACAGGGCCTTTTTAGGTGGCAAAATTTTTGGGGTGTTAATAAATTAATTTTATTTGATGTCTCTGTCAAGATTTTGGTTAAAATATATCTCGAGATGCAAAATATAGGGTCTTAGGGGCCTATTCATGATGATATTAAGGTCATAGATGCAATAGGGCTCAAAACTCAATGTGAAAGTGTAAATAAATATACTTTATAACATTAAATTAAGGAAAAATTGGGTCTATTTAGCTTAGAAGGGCCCAAAATCCCATGTGAATGTGTACAACACATTATAACACTAGATTAGGTCCATTTAGTATATAAGCCTCCTAAATTTAATGTGAATATTTAAATAAATACCCTTTACAACACTAAATTAAGGAAAAGTTAGGTTTATTAAGCTTAAAAGGGGCCTAAGACCTAATGTGAATGTGTAAAACACATTACAACACTAGATTAAGGCAACATTATATCCAATTTATCATTAATTATTCCCAAATCAAGCAAGGAAAAGGCATACTTTTTTCATTGCCACACTACTAGTTATTATGTTCTTCTCAATGGTGCTCCTACTAGCAATTCACTTGTGGAAAATGGTTAAGACAAGGTGACCCCTTATCACCTTATCCTTTTATAATTGTTGCTTAAATTTTGGGCTGAAATCTCTAAAAGAATCTTGAATGTGATCACTTGCATGGGATTCGTGTTGCTTCCTCATTGGCTCCTAGTTCTCACCAATAGTTTGTTGATGATACCATTTTGTTTGGGTTTTCTTTTGCTATGGAAGTGGCTAGTTTGAAGGATACTCTTAACAAATATGTTTATTTCTTTGGCCAATTTATAAATTGTAACAAGATAAAATTGTATTTCTTTAATACTACTCAGCAGGTGAAGCACAGGATTCTAAGAATCCTTGGGTGTCAGGAAGTAGATATTTTGGATATTTATCTGGGCCTTCCTCTTTGCAATAGAAAACCTCCTAACTCATTCTAGAATGGGATCATTGAGGAATCCAAAGGAAGTTAGCTAGATAGAAGGGGAAATTACTCAGCCAAGCTGGTAAGATTAAGCTCTCAAAGTCTTCTCTTCAAAATTTTCCTATCTATTACCTATTTCTTTTTAAAATGCTTGCATTCATCATAAGGAAGATTGAACAAATTCAAAATACCTTTCTCTGGTCGAGAATGGAAGAGATATCTAGGATCGCTCTTGTAAATTGGGAGAAAGTGTGCTCCCCAAAAAAGCTTAGGGGACTAGGAATTAGGAGGTTAAAGGTGTTTAATAATTCCTTGATGAGCAATATGGGGTGGCTCATGGTCTAAGGAAAGAAATACTGGTCAAAAATCCTCAGTGCTAAATATATGGGGAATGACCCCCCTAGTTGCTTTTTGTCCCCCCAAGAAGGTGGGGAATAGGAGAGCTATAAATTTCTAGGATGAGGTGTGGGGAAAAGGTCCTAAGATGTCTTCAGTGGCTAAATTGTCTCATCTAAAACAAAACCTATCAACTCTTTATGGTACTTCTATCTATGGATATGTCAATTGCTCTGAGGAGACTCCTAGATGGAGAAAAAATGAATAGGATGTTCTTGATTTAATATTAAGAAGAGGTAGCAATATGTTGCCCCATTCTAAATTGTTCTCTACTCTTAGCTCCCTCTTGGGGGATTGTTGCTTGGCTATTCAAGGTGGTGTTGATGATTTGGTCTAGTGTGATAACCCCTTGGGGGCCTTCTCGATTAAATATTCTCACAAAAAATTGGAAGATGCCCCTTTGGTTGATCAAAATTTTAATTGAAATCTTATCTGGAATACCAAACCCATCCCAAAAGTCAACTCCTTTTGGTGGGCTATTATACATGGAAGAATCCTCACCATTGATGTCCTCAACAAGAAAGGATTTCAATTTGCAAAAAAATATGTTCCCTATCTTTCGACAGAGTAATCTATTAGTCACCTACTCATCCATTGTCCTTTCACTAAGGAATTATGGTCTTTGGCCTTTTAAAACCTCCTATCAGACTGGGTGTTTCTAAGAGACCTGAAAGACCTTGTGAGCCAATGGAGCTCTAGTCCTTTTTCTCATCCTATAACTAAGGATATTTGAAAGCAAGTCCTTCCTTGATTTGTTGGAACCTGTGGAAGGAAAGAAACAATATAATTTTCAGGGAAAAGAAAAGGAGTACTGGAGAGGTGTTTTATTGCACAAAGAAACAAATTATAGAGAACCTAAACTAAAAATTCTTTGGCTTCTTAAAAGTAATGCCTAATTATATAGACATCATAATCAACCAGATTTTGGGTCTCAACTAGGACTTGACTAAGATCAACTAGGCCAATATCCTCAATAAGAATCTGACTCTATGGAGGCCTCCTCATGAGGATTGGATTAAACTAAATTTTGATGGTTGTTCTAAAGGAAATCTAAGAAAGGTTCTTGGTGGAGGTCTAATAAGAGACCATAAAGGGAGGTGTATTGAATCTTATGCTAAATGTATTAGACATGCTACCAATGTGGAAGTGGAGGTTACTATTGCTTGGAGAGGTATTAAGAGTCTAAGAGAATTTATCTTTGACAAAGCAATCATCGAGGGAGATTCTAAATTGATTGTTGACTACCTCAATGGACTATTCAAGCCACCTTGCAAAATGAACAGCCTTATTCAAGAATCAAAACATGTGCTTAATTCTATGGAAGGTATCTATGTGTCTCACATCTTCAAAGAAGGAAAAACTACTATGGATGCAATCTCTAATGTGGGGCTCTCTTATCCCTAGTGGCAGTTTTGGAAGTTTGAACATATTCTAACTCAAACTAAGAAGTGGCTTGTTAAGGACCGGTCAAGAGTGGCCTACTCTAATTAATGATGATGCATCTTTTCTCATTGGTCGTTGGGTTGCTTCTTTGTCCAAGGGACAATCCGGTTGTCTCCTACCCCTTTTTGAATTTGAATTTGAATAGTAATGGTTAGATGGTGATGCGTAGCAAAAGTAAAGATCTAGCTCAGATGGTGATGTGTATCAAAAGTGACAAAGAGGTGGCGAACAGAGTGGATTTGATGATGTCAACTTGCATTTGTATTTTAACCATATGCTTCTATATGGTTTGGAAAAGATATAATCATCAAATGATAATGATAAGAGGTTTTAAGGAAAATTTTCTCATGATCTAGGATAAATCTAATAATAATGAAAAGGTAAGTACCATCTGGACTTACACTTTTAAATTTATTTCCCTTAATAGTATTTATTTAACTCTTACTAAGTACCACGAGGGGGGTCTTATTGGTCCATGACCGTGGATCATATTTCTCTGAATGCTAAGGATCTGAGGCTTAATTTAATAATGATTTCAAGGTTATGAAGCTCTTTTTCAATGAGTCCTCACATATTTTCTATGCCTCTGATGGTTAGTTGTCTTTTCAATAGAATTTTGTGTTGTAAATAGATTTTACTATTCATTATTATTATGTGTAGTGGTTGTATCCACACATATTATAGGTACTGGAACAAGATTGTTGAAATTTGGTGAAAGATTTATTAGGATCCCATCTCTAATATGACTTTAGTTGAGACCTCTATAGATCTTTCTAAAAGTTTAGCGACTTTAGTAGTATTTTTCTAGCATATGTCAATGCCTCTAATCTTGTAGTAAATTTTGATGAAGCCTATATTATTGTGAGAATTGTTTACTTTTTTCCCATTATTTCTATAGTGTTGGTAAAATAAAATCCCCTTTCCTATGTTATTGAATTACTATGGGGGGGTCCTAAGAAGTGATCTCAGCCACTTTCTTATGTGTTGTTATGCCAGAATGTGGATCTTCAGAGGCCCTTCGAAGATGCAGACATGACGCATTTTTCATGGCAATGAGAGGATTTAATAATGATATAACTACTAAATTCTACAATTCATGGAGGGGTGACAAAGTTGAAATTGGTAGCATTGGGTCGGAGGTATCCCCTCAATTGATTGGTGTTGTGACTAGCTTATAGTATAGTGGTTTGAGAGTGGTTAAAATTAGCAACAACAATTATAGAGGTTTATTGACTATTTTCTTGAAGGGAATGAGAAGCTCGAGTCATTCTAGAATGGATAAGATAGAGAATGGATCACAACACCTTATGGGGTGGCCTATGTGCATATCATGAAATATTTTACCCTGGTGCGTAGGTGCACAACAATTCATGGGTATCACTTCCCCTTTATTTTTCATCTATAGAAATAAAAATATTAATATACCTTTCTTTTTGTTATCTTCTCTCAAACAATGCAAGGCTAAAGGGGCTTTGTCTCCCCTTCACCAGAGCCTGATTCAGTGCCTCTATAATTATTCCTTGGTCATTACTCCCCTATCAAGCCCATCTTTTGGAAATAACCTCAATTCTAATGTTTCCCATGTGAATCAATCAGAACCCCACCGCTTTCCTCCTCCAGAAGTACTCTTGGTGAGGGAACTTCCTCTATTAAGCTTCCTCTCAAAAAAACCCTAGTTGTTCCCTTAGTTTTGAAACAATCTTCTATCAAAGGTCTCCTTATCAAAGGGGACCCTATTGTCTAGAATGTGAAAGGTGAGGAGAGTAGCTCTAACCCTCTAGGTAATCCCTCAAGAGCTAAGAGGAAAGGTCTTGACAATGTTGAACTCAAAATAGCTAAAAAATTTACCATTGAGATAAGAGATGAGGATGAACGAGGAAAAATGAATGACTCTAGCAATGGGAAGAGTGGAAGAAGGTCGAATAGGCTTGTGAGATAATCAGCCAAGGGTAAAAATCTAAGCTATTAAGAAGCTAGAGGAGATTATGAAGAAGTGGCTCTAACCCCCATAAATGTTAGCAAAAATGAATTATCTGTGGTTTTGGGTGAAGACCTCTTGAAGGACTCTACTAGCAATGATGAGGATGAATAGATGGAGGGTGTTGACCAAGAGGTGGTCTAATATTTGGAGGATAATGAATATGAAGGGGTTAAAATTTGTAAAATAAATTGAGGACATGGTTATGAAAGTTATGGAAGATGTGGAAGAGTAGGCCATGGTGGAGATAGAGGAGAATGTGCAGGCTAAAGATAGGCTCTTTGATTTTTACCTTACTAAATTCTATGAGTTGCAAGATAAAGTGAACAAAATTGATAAGGCTTTTAATAAGTTAACATTTATTACTCTGGGTATCATGCAGAGGGCTATCTTTGGCACTATGAATGGTGTGACCAAAGTGAGGAAAGGCCATAGAAAGGTGAACTCCTCTCAGGCCAAGGAGATTCAACTGGATGACATTACTATTGAAGCAATGGAATAGTGCAGCAAGGAGATGGAGTAGCTGATCAAGGAATGAAACCTAATCTGCAACACCAAAAAGCAATGTGTGTCTATTGTGTCTTTTTTTTTTGGACATTGGACAATGGTACTTTCTAGGCCTATGTGCCCTCTTGTTTATGTTGATCTAGGCTTTATTTTTTCTTTTTTAGTTATATGGTTGGCTATTGGCTTATGTTGTTTCATTTTGGTTAGGGTGGTGGTTCTATTGTGGGGTGTTGGTCTATTTTTTGACCCTATTATTTTTCGGTGGTAGTTCTACTAGCCTCTAGGCCTATTTTGATTCTCTGGTCAAGTTTACGGGCCCTTTCCCCTACTTTTGTTATCAAAATAAATTTCATACATGTAAGAGTGAGTGTAATTGAAGAACAAAGTAACCATACATCTAATTTGATTGATTGCAAATGAACAAGGGTATGTGTGAAAAGAAACAAGCAATGCATGTTATATTATCATATCCCCAATTCTAACTCCTACAAATAAAAGAATGATACAAACTGAAACAACAAATTTATACATGTAAGAGTGAGTATAATTAAATAGCAAACTAACCATGCATATAATTCAGTTGATTGCAAATGAACAAGGGTATGTGTGCAATCCCAAATTCTAACTCCTACAAATAAAAGAATAATACAAATTGAAATAAAAAATTCATACATGTAAGAGTGAGTGTAATTGAAGAAAAAACTAACCATGCATCTAATTCAGTTGATTGCAAATGACAAAGGGTATGTGTGCAATGAAACAAGAAATAAATGTCATACTATCACATCCCCAATTCTAACTCCTACAAATAAAAGAATGAACAAATTGGAACAAAAAATTCATACATGTAAGAGTGATTGTAATTGAAGAATAAACTAACCATACATCTAATTCAATTGATTGCAAATGAACAAGGGTATGTTTGCAATAAAACAAGCAATGCATGTTATACTAACATATCTTCAATTCTAACTCCAAATAAAAGAATGATACAAACTAAAGCAAAAAATTCATACATGTAAGAGTGAGTGTAATTGAAGAACAAACTAACCATGCATCTAATTTAGTTGCTTACAAATGAACAAGGGCATGTGTGCAATGAAACAAGAAATGCATGTTATACTATCATATCCCCAATTCTAACTCCTAAAAATAAAATAATTATACAAATTGAAATAACAAATTCATACATGTAATAGTTAGTGTAATTGAAGAACAAACTAACCATGCATCTAATTCAGTTGATTGCAATTGAACAAGGGTATGTGTGCAATTCAGCAATGCATGTTATACTATCATATCCCCAATTCTAACTCCTACAAATAAAAGAATGAACAAATTGAAACAACAAATTCATGCATGTAAGAGTGATTGTAATTGAAGAACAAGCAGTTAACCATGCATCTAACTTCGTTAATTGTAAATGAATAAGGGAATGTGTGAAATGAATCAAGCAATGCATGTTATACTATCACATCCCCATTTATAACTCTTGCAACCATTAGGTGATCATGTTAAGTGATTATATATATGTACATACAATTTTTTTGCAAACAAAATTGGGTCTTATATTGTTATTAAGTTGGGCCCTGACTGTCTACTCCTATCCCCAATTGTATGTAATGAAAAATGCATGTTATACTATCATATCCCCAATTCTAACTCTCACAACCCTTAGGTGAGCATGTAAACTAACTTTTATAAATATACAATCATTTTAGGGGTTATATATAACTTGAAATAGGAAAATGATACTAATATTTTGAGGCCTTTCCTAATATGTAGCATTATGATATTTATATATAACTTGAAACACTAGAATGACACTAATATTTAAAGCCCTTTTTGATACAACATTATGATACCTATATATAACTTCAACCAAAATCTTGATATAAATTGAAATAATATTTTCGTACTTGTGAAAGTAATTGAAGATCAACTAAAGCATACATTGAATTCATTTAAATGTAAATGAAAAAGGCTATATGAAACATAAATTTCTATATCTCTTCCATATGTATATATGTAAGTCTACAAGTTGCATATTTATATTGAAAATATTGGAGGATTATCATATAGTCCATAGTGTTGGTTCTCATTTGTGATCATATGGTTTGTCATTGATTTCAAAATCCCTTTCTATTGATTCTACTTGTTGACAGTTTCAGATTGGTTTCTCATGCTTTATCTTGGTACAACTTTTTCTATATGGTTTACTTGTCTTGGCATTCAGTGGACTGCTTACATTCATAATTTTAATATCTTATGGTACTGATCAGTTTGAGCTTCGTGCAATCTCTGGTTATCTTATTTGTACAAGAAAGAACATATCAGCGTGAGAATGCTTGGGTCTCCCCGATCCATTTCTCTGATAAACATCTGTGTTGCCTATTGGAAAGACATTTTTATGTCATAACGATTTGATTTTACATATAGGTAGCTTTCGGCGTGACATTGATCGTGGTCTTGGCGACAGAAGAAAATTCTATCAGCATGAGGTTTGTTCACCGCTGAGAGATCTTAACGAATGAGTCGGGTCTCACTGACTAATACATAAGCAGGTTCATCGGCATAAGTAATCCCTATCGGCATGTTCTTTCATCGAGCACTTTGTGTCTTGGTGACTAGCACAAGAAAGTTCATATTGGCAAGAGTTGTAGCATCAATATGATGTCTTAGTGAAATTGGTATGTCACACCAATTCCATTGAAAGATCATATCGAAAGACTTATTTTATGTCACAAGAATCGTGATCCATCTCGGCATCTATCGGTGACATTATCTTTTGTTTCGTGATAAAAAGGATTATATCGGCATAAGTATACCGTCAATATGTGGTCACAGCGAAATTGATTTGTCTCACCAATCGGAGGTTGAATGGGAACATATCGGCAAGAGTTTAAGGCTTCAATGAAGGGTCATAGCAAAAATGGTGATGTCTCCCCAACTAATGCATGTGGAAGTCTTTCGGCAAGAGTGTTGTATTCGGTATATTGTCTCACTGAAGATTGTTTGTCTCACCGACCATGCACAAAAAGGTCTTATTGGAAATAGTTTTTCTTCGGTATAATGTCATAGCGAACCCTATGGGTCTCACCGATGGAATACATATGGACCTTGTCGGCATAAGCATTGAGTTGTCTCGATGAACAGGAATGATCATGTGGGATTTTGGAAAGACTCATGAGTTTTGATGTAGTGTCTCAGCGAACCCGTCAAGTCTTGGCGACAAAGTCAAATGAATGGCTTTCGGTGAGAGGTTGATAATGTCTCGGCGAGTGACCTTTGGTCTCGCTGATGGAGCACAATGGGGGATTTTGTCGATATTAGATTTGACTTGTCTCAGTGACACACAAGTGGATGAAGACTTTTGGAAAGACATGGTGTGCTCTACAAGAGGTCTCCCCAACTTTGATATGTTTCGTCGATGGAATTCAAAAGGACTTTATTGGTGTGAGATTTGTTCTTTCTTGGTGATCTGAGATGAATTCGGGGTGTTTTGGTATGACATGGAATGATCTACAATATGTCTCCCCAATGGTTTGAAGTTACAGTGACACTCATAAGATAGAAGGCTCGTCGAAAAGAAAAACCATGTGTCACAGTGACCAATGTGTATCATGTGGACTTTCGGTGAAACGTGGGGCAATCTACATAACATCTCCCTAATAGCAGGATGTCACAGTGACTCAGAATGACTTTCGGTAAAAAAAAGACATGTCTACAAGATGTCTCTCTGATATCAAAAGTCTATAGTGATAGTGAATGGAAAAAAAGGACATCTCGGTGAGAAAGACTCTTGTGTCTCAGTGACTGAAACAAATTTAACAGAAATGTGATCTCAGGGAAACATAAAGATCTTCACTGTGGTTTCTCCCTAATGGTAGAAGGTCATGGTGAAAGTGATATCTAAAGGGAATGTCCGGGCGATTTAATTGCCTCTTAGGACTATCCGATGTCTCAATGATTAACAAACTTTGTCTCTAAGGCCAACATGTGAAATTCCATGTACGCTATGTACGACATCATTGGTTGGCATCAATCTCGAAATGGCCAAAGCATGGTTGAATATTCTCTAAGAATTGGGAGGTTATGTTCCTCAAATTTCTTGTGGGCAAATGTGGTTTTGAAATAATGATTATTTGCAGCCCCTCCTCGATAGGTATATTACCTTTGATTTTTTCCATCATCTACGATTGTCATTATTCACTGCATTCTCTAAAATTGGCAAGTGAGTTTCAAGCAGATTCTTGTGAAAACGACTCAAGATTTTTCTAAATGACACACATACTTGAAATGTATACAAAAACTAGTGTTGAAAACGCTGGGAGGAGCCGCTGGGTCAAGAATTCGAGAGACGTATTATTTTGACCGTATCAAGAGATGTATTGAAAACCATATAATACGAAGTTGGATTCCTTAGAGTATGAGGTGATAGTAAGAGTAAGGAGTTTCTTGAGCTTACTTTGAAAACGTAGTGATCCCTCTCCGATATTATTATTGTAATTCCCAACTGAGTAAGTATTGGTGCCCTTGAGATTGGTGTTCTAAGTATGGGTTGGTACTCCTTGAGATAGATATCTCTAAATGATGGGTTGATGCTCCTTGAGTGGGTGCTCAAAAATTAGCCTATAAGGCATTATGAACAGTTGATTAAAAGATTAAGCTTGGAAGACATTTAGGGAGTGGTGTTTATACCCCAGGAGGGTTTTCAATTCTGGTGAAAATCTGAGTAAATCTTAAGTCTCCCTATTCTTCTGAGTTCTCTCTGCTTTACTGTGTTGTTATTTCAGTTCACTGTTTGGTTTTTACTTTTCTCAATTCAGTTTATGAATGATTACATTCAACTCATGAATGCATTAATTAGAGTATATTGAGATCAAATCTGAGCTATGGTTTTTGAATTTTTGAAAATTGGTCAAATCTGTTAAAACACTAATTCACCCCCCCTCTTAGTGTCATTTTAACTCCAACAATTGGTATCAAAGTGTAGGGTCCTCTAATAGGTTTTAATTACCTTGGATTGATCTTGGTCTTGGAGTTTTTTTAATGGCACATTCTCAAGACGGTGCCTCTATAACCAAATCTCCGTTATTTGATGGAATAGATTATGTGTTCTGGAAAATCAGAATGGAAGCTTTTCTTATTTCTTTTGATGTTGAGGTTTGGATCATTTTTATAAATGCTTACAATGTACCAACCTCTATTCCTACTGATCCTGCTGAAAAAAAGAGAGTCTAGAAGTCAAGATAAAAGACAAGGATGAACTATGTAATAAACTAGAAAATGAGATTGATTCTTTAAAGAAATGTTCAGATAATGATTCCTTGTTAAAAGAACTAACTCTTAAGGATGATATGATTATAAGTCAAAAAATTGAAATTGAAGAATATAAGAGGATTGCAGATGTTGTGAGTTCTGATTTGGAGATTAAAAAGATTGTTTTTCTAAAACTTGAAGAAGTAGTTGCTTTAAGAAAAGAGCTTGAAAGTATCAATGCTCAATCTAGTAAAATTCAGAAATTTGATCATAGTACTAATATATTGAATGAGATGTTGGGTAGGCAAAAGCATTCTAAAGATCCTACAGGAGTGGGATATGAGGTTGGAAAAAGCTCTGCAGACAAATCTAAACATGAGACAATGTTTACTACTTTAGATGGAAAGAAGTTTACAGCCAAGCAAACACCAAGAATGAAGGTTGATCTTGGTTACTGTATTGCTCCATCAAAGGATAACATTGACACTAGAAGACAATCTAGAGGTATTCATAGAGAAAGGAAAAATGTCTTCATATCTTCACATCCTTGGCATGATCACACATTCAGGTATAATCATTCTTTCCAAGGATATTGTTATGTTTGTAATGACTATGGTCATAAGGCAATTGATTGCATAAGATGGTCAAATAAGAATCATTCTAATGTCCCTAGAAATGAGGATGTGGTGTGTTACAATTGTAACAATTTTGGTCACTTGAGAAGAGACTGTAGAATAAATACAAGTGATAATAATGTAGGGAACAATGTTGGAAATGTTTGTAGGAAGTCCTCTATTTCTCAGAACAATCACAAAGTCATTTGTTTCAGATGTAATAACATTGGACATAAAGTACAACAATGCAGATTCAACAGAAAGACAGGTACTTTAAGCAAACAGGTGAAAAAGTCCTCATTGGAGTGGAGAAGAAAGAGCAATCAAGATGACAAGAAGAGCAATAAAGATGCTTCTGAGAAAACTCCTTGTGCACTCCTTGCACAAGTGTTGCCTTCGAGGTCTTGAGAAGATGCAAAGACTCAGGGGGAGTCTATTATGGTAATATATTTTACCCCTATGGAGTCAAGAATGAGGTATGACATCTTGCATTTGTTTTTGGTGGAATAAGGTGTGCTGTGTGTAAAAAGCTATATCTTTAGAACGAAGATTTTTCTTTGTGGAGTAATGGAATAACTGCTATATCTGAAGTAGAGTGTGCCTATGTGTGAAAAAGATTATGAATGATTATGATCAGTTTTGTAAAAAGAGATTGTGCACAGTTTGGATCAGATTTGTGAAGGAGTTCATGCAGATTTGGTGCAAGAAGACATAGTTTGTGAAGAGGAGTATATGATAGATCCATAGAGATGAGTATAGCAGAAGGTTGTTTGAGTAGAATTGTCATGGATCAAAAGTAATATTTGTTTGAGGAGTTATATGACAGTGAGTCATGACTACTTGTTCGGGTTTGTGACTCTGATATTGACAATCATTGATTGAAACTGAAGCTTTGTGGTTTAAATTCCTTAACCTTTTGTTATTTCTGACAAAGGCAATCATCCGATTTGAAAGGTAATGGATAAATCTCTACATTAAGGAATATTTTTGCTTGGTCTAGTGGTTGACAGTTTTTAGAAGTTTTTGAAATGACAGTGCAATTTGTTTTTAAATGAACTTTTTGGATGCTTGGGTTTTGGAAATAATGGTATGTCCTTATGACATCTTTGAGCGGTGTGGAGACATATAGATGAGTTCCTCAATATATCAAAATTAAGAAAGCCTTTGTTCTGAAGTGATGTCGATGTATTTATCTTTGGAGAACAGTGATTGAAAAACATGTTTGATGTTATGAGTTATTTCTATGATGATATTATTCGGTGTTGTGTGAGGGCTGAGATTAATTATCTTTGGTGATCCGGTGAATTCGAGGTGTTTTGGTATGACATGGAATGATCTACAATATGTCTCCCCAATGGTTTGAAGTTACAGTGACACTCATAAGATAGAAGGCTCGTCGAAAAGAAAAACCATGTGTCACAGTGACCAATGTGTATCATGTGGACTTTCGGTGAAACGTGGGGCAATCTACATAACATCTCCCTAATAGCAGGATGTCACAGTGACTCAGAATGACTTTCGGTAAAAAAAAGACATGTCTACAAGATGTCTCTCTGATATCAAAAGTCTATAGTGATAGTGAATGGAAAAAAAGGACATCTCGGTGAGAAAGACTCTTGTGTCTCAGTGACTGAAACAAATTTAACAGAAATGTGATCTCAGGGAAACATAAAGATCTTCACTGTGGTTTCTCCCTAATGGTAGAAGGTCATGGCAAAAGAGATATCTAAAGGGAATGTCTGGTGATTTAATTGCCTTCGGCAGGACTATCTAGATGTCTTGCCAAATGATTAACAAACTTTGTCTCTAAGGCCGACATGTGAAATTCCTTGTACAGTTGCAGGCTGACATCATTCATTGGCGTCGAATCTCAGAGTGGTTACATGGTTGAATATTCTCTGAGAATTGGGAGGTTATGGTTCTCAGCTTGTGGGCAGTTGTGGTTTTTAAATAACGGATTATTTGCAGCCCTCTGGACAGGCATTACTCTTGATTTTTTTCCATCATCTACAAATTGTCATTATGCAGCTTTAGATTCTAAAATTGGCAAGTGAGTTTCATATTCTTGTGAAAAATGCATTCTCTAAAGATTTTTCTAAATGATAGACATACTTGAAATGTATATAAAAACTAGTGTTGAAAATAGTGGAGGAGCTGCTGGCCAATAATTCTGAGAGATAGTTATTTTGGCCGTATCGAGAGATGTATTGAAAAACTCTGTAATACAGAGTTGGATTCTTAGAGTATGAGGTAAATAAGAGTGTTGAGTTTCTTGAGCTTACTTGAAAACAGAGTGATCCTCTAATATTATTATTGTAATTATGAAATATGAGTAAGGGGTTGGTGCTCCTTGAGATTGGTTTCTCTAAATAAGGGGTTGGTACTCCTTGAGATAGATATCTCTAAATGAGGGGTTGGTGCTCCTTCAGTGGGTGCTCAAAAATCAGCCTATAAGGCATTGTGAACATTTGTTTAAAGACTAAGCCTGGAAGGCATTTCAGGAGTGGTTTTTATAACCCAAGAGGGTTTTCCACTCAGTAAAATCTTAAGTCTCCCTGTTCTTCTGAGTTCTCTCTACTTTACTATGTTGTTGTTATTTCAGTTCACTGTTTGGTTTTTACTTTTCTCAATTCAGTTTATGAATGATTACATTCAACTCATGAATGCATTAATTAGAGTATACTAAGATCAAATCTAAGCTATGGTTTTTGAATTTTTGAAAATTGGTCAAATCTGTTAAAACACTGATTCACCCCCCCCCCCTCTCAGTGTCATTTTAACTCCAACACATAGTTGAGGGTGTCATACATCTATCTTTTGGCTGAGAATGTCTATGTGTCTGAAAGTGGCATAGCTAATCAAACATTCTTAAAGTAGTTGTAAAGTAAGGATGATAGGTGGAATGATACAATTGAACATTGCATACTATCTATCCTACATGGCATGCATGCATACATACATGTAATTTCTCTGTATGTATGTATTATATACAATACATACATATGCATGCATGTATGTATGTATTAGATATACATACATATACATACATACATACATAAATGTTGTATACCATACATACATGATACTAATATAATGTATGTATGTATGTTACGTATGAATGCCATATGTATGTATGTATATGCATACATACGTTAAATAATATGTGCATGTATGTATGTATGTATTCCATGTAGATATGTCTATTTATTAATTCTCACTTGGAAAACTATTCATTCAGAATGCTTTTCTTGAAGCATCGACCAATCACATTTCGCATTTAACATATTACTTATTTTTTTGTATAGTTTGAATTTGGAGAGCTATTTTTTATATTGGAAAATTAGCATTTATCTATTTTTCTATTCATCCAAGTAGCTTTATAAATCATTTTCGTTTTAAAAAATTCGGGAAATGTGAACGCATAAATTGATTAAATAAATTTAAGCAAAGGCATAGTTTATAAAACTAGAGGTATGAATCCATGAATGCAAATTAAATGCATTAAATGGCATCATCTGGAGGTGAAGGCGTTGGAATGGCTTGGTGGCCACGCATGGCCAGGATACTTTGGTCATTTAATATATTGTTTAAGATTTTTATTTTACATATATTTTTTTTAATATTTAAATTAATTAATTATTTTTAAATTTTTTTTAAGAAACTTATATTAAATTTTTAACAAAGCATTTAAATTTTTTAATTAATTTTGTTAATAAATTTATACTTTAGTAAGATATTTATTAATTTAATATTATTAAGTTTCAAAATTAATATTATAACATATTGTTTAAGATTTTTATTTTACATATAATTTTTTTAATATTTAAATTAATTAATTAATTTTTTAATAGTTTTTCAATCACATACTTTATTAATATATATTTGTATAAATTTTTTTCCAAGCAATTTAATTAACTTTAATGGATTTTTTTTTTAAATGGTATTTTTTCAAAACCTTAATTTTACTCAAAAAAGGCTATTGTTTTAACTTTTTCCCTCTTCTTCTTGCAAGTACTATTACGTCATATGAGACATAACTTAACACTGCCTACAAACCAATTCGACATTTGCGACTTTATCAATGTCTCATTGATCTAATTTAAACAAAACTAAAAGCAATACAAATTCTAAGTTTACTAACTACATCTTTTCCTACTTTTCCTCTAAATCTAAATGCATTACTCTCTCCGGCAGAACTCGACGCTTGCGTCACTTGTTTATAATATAATGTCATTTGTTATATTAATATGTTATTTATAATATTAATATGTTTTTTTATATTATTAATATGTTATGTAAATTAAGATAACTAAAATGATTACCAAATTAGGATAAAAATCCTATAAATGCATGTAAAATGATAAGAAAAATTTGACCATACAAGTAGAGGTGAATCTACTATGGACAAGGCTGAGAGGATGATGGGGGAGCGGGTAATGTTGTGTGAGGGCTTCATGGTAGCGGAGGACACAATTGACAAAATGATAGGTGCATGAAACCCTTAAGAGTCCACCTTATGAAACCCATAAATGCTATGTATATATATACACATAATCAGCCAAAAGATAGGTCCATAATACCCTTAACAGGGAGAGTTGCATGCATTGTTTATAAATAATGTAGTATGCATTTTGGTTATTTTTTGACCAACCATGTGTATACACACACACACATATATACATATATGTGTGTTTGTTTATATGTGCATGTATATATACACAACTAACCATACTATAGCTACAAGAAACCCTTAACAATGAAGTGTATAATAACCTCAAATACTGTTAGTATACTTATATAAATTGAAGAGGTACATAAATGAAAAGATGAGCCTAAATTATGGCTGATTATGTGTATATGTATATACACACATATACACATAGTCAGCCATAATATAGGCACAATATTACCACAATATACATTTCTTGAGCATTTGTGTGTGTATATAAATGTATACACACACACACACATATATATATGTGTGTGTGTGTATACATTTGTATGCACATAGAGATGGCCATAATATAGCTGCAAGAAACCTTCAAGAGTCAAGCATATCATAAATTGTTTTAGAAGCTAATTATAGAAAAAACATGCAAGTAAATTCAAAAAAAATATTGATATGGATAGATATTTCCCTTGTGCAGTTGGAACACAACCTCACCTACCTTAACAAAAGTTAAATATTTTTCCTTTTGGCAATGGTGATGTTGAAAAACATAGAAACAACAAAATAGGTATCACCTACACTCGTTCATAGCCTCACCATCATTGGCCTTGAATCGAACCAACACTGGTCCTGCAAGAAACAACTTAAAGTGTAGAATGATAGCATGAATGGCGTAGTCATGAAGCTAAAGCAACACATAATAAATAAAACACATACCGAGGTGGTAGGGAAAAGGTTGATGACAGAGGAATGTTGGGTAGTTCATGCACAAAAAATGGGAGTTAAGTGACGTAGTTTGGCGTGGTGAGAAACCATGGAGGAAGTAACAAGTGTCCAACATTGGTCGACACCAATTTTGACCTTGGAAAATCTGGATCTTGAAAAGCAGTCTGAAAACATTGGAAAGTGTGTGCAAATTTCCTCCACAATGATTGTTTCGGGTTGACATGTGGACTCTTATAGATTTGGGGAAAAAAAAATTGCCAACATGGACCCTACAAATGTGGACCATTCACACAACATAGCCCTATCCATCATCGGCCCCTCTCCCTTATGTACCCAGATTTTTCCCACTCTCTTTCTTGCATATTAGTGTCGATGTACTTGTCCCACTATACCACAAACAAGTAATGTGCATACATGAAAAAACACTCCTACAAAAAATAATTTTGAATAATATGGGAATTTACAATGTGATTACTTTATATTTATAACAATTCAATTGCATACATTTTTTTTGATGTGATGGAGCATGTCACACCCCTATTGCTTTGTCACCTCCATACTTATTTCATTGACTACTTCATACCACACTTTGAAGATTATTTTCATAGAGTCTAGAAGCTCGTCTACCAAGGAGGTATCCCATTTGAACCAAATAGTAGTTCGTATTAGAAGATTACTTTTGAAATCAATTGTGTATATTTTGAAACTATATTTTGGATCACATTCTAATGTTTCTGATAATAGATTACTGAATGTGATCCAAGTCATTGATTAAAAATATGCATAATTGATTTTTAAAAAAATCTTTAAAGATAATAACATTACTGACCTCTTTAGTAATTTTCTCGTTGCATAAGATATTATTTGTTGTTAGTGATTCTCTGAGATACTTAGAAGCAAACAACCTAGATTCATCCATAACCTTTTATCTAAGGAATGCAAGGTCAAAAGCTCTAATCAGATTCACTATGCTTTTGTGCTCTATGAGTCTTTAGCCATAATAGGAGAAGTATTGGGAAAAGAACCCAACTGAAGTGGGAAAAGATGAAAACACATATAAACAAAGATCAAAGGAGACAACAAGAAAAGGAGGCAAAGAATATTTTGTATTTCATTCATTCACAAATTAATTACATTCAAAATGATTACATAAAAACTTAGAGCTATGGCTCTGTATTCCCTTCATACAAAAACACCGCATATTTTAGCGTACTTGGAGCTTTATGTGTATTGTTGCGTGTTGGTGATATTATAGAGCACTAGAGCATTGCTCTCTATCAAAGTCTTCTACTACTGTAGGTTCTCCTGAACATTCCCTTCTTGTTGTCATGTGTTCTACATTCTTCTACAATCAAAAAATATTCCCATGTTTTTTATTTGTTTCCTTTCCAAAAATACCTGCTCAAAATTCAAACTCAACTACTAGAATTAAATTCATTGCCAGAAACACATTAATTAGGACACCAAATATTTGACAGGGAAAATGGGGGGAAGGATCCAAAAAAAAATCTCTTTTGACTAGGTATTTAATGCATTTTCCCATTCCTGCTCAAGATTACAAATTCTAACACTCCCCCTTAATCTTGAGCCTTTTTGCTTTTCATCGTCATTTAAAATTTTTGGAGCAAAGTTTTCAGTGCAAAAGTTTTTATTTTTCATCACTCTTCAAAAGTTTCAGCTCAATAGAGCAAAGGTTTCGGAGAACCGGAGTAAACTTGTTTGCACCTATTATGATTTATGGTGCTTTTCTGAGTTTTCAGAACTGAGGTTCCAATGCATCGACAATTTTCTGAGGTTTCTAGAACTAAAGTTTCAACGCATTCCTTCATACCAAGCCTATCTCTTAGGTGTTCAAAGTCTTTTGGTAATGCCTTTGTGAAAATATCAACGAGTTGTTGCTCAAATCTATAGTACTAAAATTTAATCTCTCCATGCTCCACCAACTCTCTTATGAAATGGTAGCAGATTTCAATATGCTTGCTTCATCCATGAAAAACATGACTCTTAGTCAAGGCAATAGAAGACACATTGTCACAAAATATGGTTGTACTATCTTCTTGCTGCTCATTCAAATCTGCAAGGATTCTTCTAAGCCAAATAGCTTGGCATGTTGTTGCATTTACTGCTATGTACTCCACTTCAGCTATGGAGAGAGAAACTATGGATCACTTCTTTAATGCCCATGATATTGCTCCTAAACCCATGTGGAACAAATATCCTGATGTGCTCTTCCTATCATCTATATTTCCTACCCAATCATTGTCTATGTACCCAACCAACTAAAATTCATTGGAGGTGGTATACATAATGCCATAACCTTTCATGCCATTGACATACTGTTGTACCCCAAATTAAAAATTTTGCTACACTTAGGCATTTTGAAGAAATGAGTAAACGTCTTGTTAAATTTTTCAAAAAGGTCAAAATTTGGGTTTGCATGTCTTGGATGCGAGGCAAAAACTTGAAAATTTCAAAATCTAATGACCTGGGTCTGCTCAGAACGACCAAGTCTACAAAACCCAGATCTCAATTTTTTGGCCCTAAATCTTAAGAAAATTGCTATTTTTAGAAGCTTTCTAAAAATTAACCTTTTTTGGGTTTTTCTAGGTTTCTTTTGAAATGGATGCTAGCAAAATTTTCTAAAAATAGAAATTTTGGCTATTAGGTTTCAAACTAATTTTGATTGGTTGAAAATACTTCCTCATCTAGTTGGTGCAATCAGAATCACAAAACAATTAGTTTTTTCCTAGTGGGTCTATTCTGCTTTTTTTTAATTTTAGAAAGCATTTCAGGAGCTCCAAATTCATTAATAGAGGCCAGTCAACTACCAAGTGTCAGATTCAAACATTCAAACACTAGACATGTGTGTAGATTGAAGAATGAAGAAAATAACTTGTGAAAGTTGGAAAATGCAAAACTTTGGCTAACACTGGAGACTCCAGGCATCCCAGCTCAGTCTAAGTGCCCAAACCCTCATGCCTTAGAAAAATTTTCATCTCTAGTGAGCAAGGAAAAGGCAAGCATGTCAAACAAAGGAAGAAGTTGAAATTTGCAGAATAAAAACTAAGTCTGGAAGCTATGGGTGCCCAGGAAGGAGATAGGTGCCCAAATTTTCAAGGAATCAAATGATGAAATTAGGGTTTATGATCCCAAACAATGTTGCTCAGATTCTTCTCAGCTCTATAGTGTATTTGGTAGCGCAGTCATCAGATCAACCAATCATCCAAAATTTGAGGTCAAATAGAGAGATCTCAACCAAGAGACAAAATGCAAACCATGAAAATATTAGAAAATAATCTAACCCTGGGAACTCTAGGTGCCCCAGGTGGCCAGGGGTGCCCAGCCTTTTGAAAGACCTAATCTAGCAATTAGGGTTTGTAAATGTGCTCAATCTCTTCAGGATTATGTTAGCTTCATAGTGGATGTCTTCGTCAGATCATCAGACTTATTAATCACTGGAAAATCTAGATCAAACAGATGGTATAACATGAAGGTTCAAGTTTCAAGAATGAAAATCAAGCAAAAATGGTTAAGTCTGGTAATGGTGGGCACCCCAGAAGAAGATAGACACCTAAGCTTTTGAGGGCCTAAATAGATGAATTCGCAAACAAAGCCTCCAACATGACTTCTTTAGTTTTGAAGCAACTCTCCAATGCAATCATCAACGCGTTCATCGAAGTTAGCAGTCATCAGATATCGAAGGCAGAACAAAGCAAGAAACGTGAGAAAAATGACATAAGTCAAAAGGAAGGTGAAAAAAATAGAAAATAAACTAACTCTAGAGGAGTTGGGCAGCCCCATCCAAGAAGGGCACCCAAGCTTTTGACCCCAAAAATTGAAATTTCAAGAGATGCAACTTCCAGGAGACCCCCCTCAAAAGCTTCTTAGCTATCTAGTGAATCTGACAGTCAACTGATCGGATCAATCTAGCTCCTAGCATCACAAATTCTTCAAAAGGTCAAAAAACATAAAGAGAATGAAGAATGTCAAAAATGGCTAACACTGGGAAAGTTGTGCACCCCAGGAGGAGATATGTGCCCATGATTTTGAAGGTCAAAATGAAGTTTTTAGCCAAAGTTGCCTCCAGAACAATCTCACCAGATTCGATCAAGCTCTGTGATGAATCATTCAGCTCGTCTATAGGATCAATCTAGAAGCTAGAAATCAAATTCAAACTGGGGTTCAAAGTCAAGAAAACGTTGAAATTGTCAGAAAAATGACTATGTTTCAGGAAGATAGGTGCCTCCAACCAAGAAGGGTGCCCAAGAAGCCATGTCATGGCCAAATTTTTCAATTTTTCAAATTTCAAGAGGAAGATAAAACGTCCACATTCAATGCATAAGCTCAATGAAGGGTTTAAAGAAAAAGAAAGCAGATTTTCTCAAAGCCTAAGCTTATTTAATATTCCTTCACCATTCATTTCTCATAACTTTTACAGGTGGCGTCCAAGGAAGAGAAGAGGAAGCATAAAAAATTCTTCACTTCAGAATTCAAAGGCTTTAGCTTGCTGATTTTTCAAAGTTCTTCATAAATTTCAAACCAGCACACAAAGGAGCTTGATTTTTCATGCTTTTTCATCTAGAGCATCAATTTTCTAGAGGTCAAGGTTTTCAATTTTTAGTGATCTAGGTCATCTTAGCTCATGATTCTAAACAATTTTGCAGAATTTTTTTAAGTTGCAGCAGCTTCTTTTTTCAAGCATGTCCAAGGAATCATCAAAAAATTTCAATATTTGATCATTTGAGTCCTTCTAAAACATACTTCTGAACAAAACCCAGGTGACAACTTTTTCAAGAAAAAAAAATTTAGATTCTAGGGTTTGCTGCTTTTTCAAACAACCTTGAGTATTCTCAAAATCTGATCAATAGGGTTAATCCAAAATGTACTTTTGAACACAACCCAGATGTCAACTTTTTTCAAGAAAATATGAAGAAATTAGGTCTTGCTACTTTTTTAGTCAAAACTTAAAATTTTCAAAAATGGACAATTTGGGTCTTCTTGTAACGAAATTCTAAAGAAGACCCATATCTCAGAACAATTTTGAAAAAAATCATCCATTTGAAGAAGAAAAACCAGTAAGCTAAATTTATAAAGTGTGCAAAACTTGTCTAAATATAGGTGAGTTTACAATCAATCTTCAAGGTTTTAAATATGGAGTATACTCCCCTCGAGTTCAAGACCAAATCAACACTATATCACAACTTCATCAAAACACCTGAGACTGACTTGCACCATATCAAACTAGTATTCAACTTGCATGCATTGGCAAATGTAAGCAACGTTGCAGTCAGGCACCTTGGTCACTCTGGACTACTTCCAGCAGCATCCATTCTTATTTCAATGTAGAGTCTGTAATTTGTAATTGCTTGCATCAAGCACTACAATCTGGTGACTCGAGAGATTTAGTTGGTAGATGGTAGAGTGATTTGCAGCTTGAAACAAAACATGATTGAAAATTGCTTCTCAATACCACTGTGGCTTGAAAGTGTAACTATCTCCAAGGAATAATGTGAAAGGGTATGGGACATGCATAAGGATAAATACAACAAGAAGGTTGCATAGAATTGGATGAAAGAAAAACATAAAACTTTCCCAAGGAACATTGGGCGAGGGGAATTCAAGGATGAAATTGCTATAATGATCACCCGACTCAATAGGATCACTGTTCAAGAAGATGGTACAAAATTCCAACCCTGGATGTTCTATGTTATACCTCATATCATGAAGAAAAAATAATTATATGATTGGTCAACCTTAATCAGTGATAGCCTCCATCAACAAATAATTGAATACTTCCAAATTCATGAGTTCCACATGATCTCCTACCTTGTCTATCTAGTGGCCTTCTAGGGTAAATTCAAAAGGTTGAATACTATGGGGTCTCTAAATGTATAGCACATCTACAATTACTACCCTCAGTTGGAATTCACAGAAGTATCACATCATTACAAGAGGGTAAATGAGGCTTTCCTGATGTATACAATGCGAGACCTAGATAATGAGTTGCATGTACATATTTCATCAACTGTTAGGGTAACAATGGCGGAGTGGGAAGATTGGTTCATATAGTTTCCTACCTTCACCTACATCAGATTCTATGGCTTCTCCAGTGCTCCATTCATGTTACCGAGGTACCCATCAAATGAAATGGTTTTCATGGAATTCCTAAGGAAAAGTATATGATGTCCACTCTTTCTTATGAAATTGAAAGAATCATGCCCTAAATTTTCCATCTTAGTTGGGAATTTATAGTTGTAGATCAATGACGGATGCCAAGTCCATGGGTGATGAGTTGGATAAACTTGGTCTCAAGCCATATAGCAAGATATGATCATATGACCCTCATGGTGTCTTCACATCCCAACTTGAGAAGAACTATGCTCATGTGTCTACACTTGAAGATTCTTAGGCCAAGTAAAGAGATGAGTTCGAGGTACGGAGGCATACTTATAGTAGAATCACTCTCCATCAAATGAAAGATTGCATGTTAGAGGATATTAAAGGACTATCAGATGATGATGGGGATGTACTTCTCCCAATGTACACTTGAAAAAAAATTGAGCAATAGCCTCCTCCACATATCAACTAGTCCAATAAAGAAAAAATATTGGTGGAAGAAAGAACATGCCAAGTCATTGAACACAACAAGGTTTTCTTAGTACTCAAGAGGAAGAAATCCATTCCAATAGCAAAGCTGCCAATAATAAATTCATCACTTCGCTCTTCTTCTAGAGCACAACCAAAGATGAAGGGTATAAGTTAGCCTCAAGAGGGTGTAAAGGGTAGCCGATCAACAAAGAACGTAAGAAGAAGGTTGGACTTCTCAAATATAGTCATATAGGAGCAGCCAACAGTTCACATTGATCTAGAGGATGAAGAATATGAAGGAGTTGTAGCTAAACCTCCCAGGAAAGTTAGTAGAGATACCACATCTTGGCTTGAGAGCTCCCTAGGAAGGAAGAGATGAAGACCTTCATATCAACTGAATTTTGATGATCTTGATAATGTTTATCAGGAGGTGCCTAAAAAGAAAGAAAAGAAATAGGTTCACTTTGAGATAAATCCTGATGGTGAGATGATCATGGAGACTACTACACCTCCTAAAGATAGAAACAGAGATGAAGTGGAGGTAGATGATTTCATAATGGTTATGGCCAATCTTGGTAAGAGCACCAGGCATGCAAAAGTAAGTTTTTTCAAAGTTGCATCTGAAGCTCTTCAAGAAAGAGTGCTTAAAGATGGAGAAGATAAGGCAGCCCTCAAGGCTGAAATCTAGCAACTCAAGCTATATATTTCTATTATTGTTCATGACACTTCATAGGCTACTCAATTGTTGCCCCAGGTTCTAGAGACATGAGTTGATCATCAACAGTTGAGGCAATTGGTAATATTTGGGAAGCAAACACAAGAATGGATCGAAGAATTCATCATTAGAGGAAAATAAATCTTGGCACAAATGTTTCAGCTAAGGGACAATGCTCATAACTTACACCAAGGGATTCAAGGATTTGAACAGTCAATGGAAGAGGTGAAACCTAGGCACAAAATCATCATTGCAGATTTGGATATAGCTTATGGCTTAATGGTTTCAAGAGAACACAAGAGACAAATCCTTGCATGGAAAGAATGTCACATCTTCAAAGTGAGAACCTATGAGAGGATATCTGAAGAGTTTTTTGCATATAGACAAAGGGTGGTTGATACTCTTTTTTTCATAAGTGAGTTTTTTTACAAAGATCCCTTCTCGGTGTTGTCATGATCATGGTTCGTATGTTGGACTTGATGAAGTGTGAGCCTAGTTCAAAAATGTTGTTCATGGAAATGATGGAAGCAATCCAATTAGTGGAAGGATGAATCAGATTTCCATGATGTCAGCAAAATTTGAGAAAGCAACCAATGAGTTCAAAGATTTTTTGAGATCAATTGTAGATGGTGAAGAAATCCTAGAGAAGCAGAACTTTGCTATAGATAGTATTGATGCACTTGATAGAGATATTGTTTCCAAATTTTTGGTAGATGTGATCGATATTTAAAGTAGTGATCATCTAGAATCTTTCCTTCCACTTTCTTTCTATTCTCATCTCAATTCTTATCTACTCTTTGAAGAAGAGAAAGAAAACAAAATTGTAATAGTTGGCATTTCCTATTTTCATACTTTCTTAGGTGGTTAGATGTTTGTCTTCTTTATTTTTAGTAATAAAATGCTTTCATGTTGGCAAGCTGAGTTGTAAAAGCAAGGGGATTCTAGGGTTTCCTACCTCTTGCTTGTCTATAAATAAGAGTGTTTGCTCATTATTTTCTTGAACCATGCTTGTGATAAAAAATTGTTGAGCCTATTTTTCCTACAATTTGTTTAGTTGATGTTCACTTTGTGTAAGAACAAGTTTGCAAGTCTCTTTTAGCTACAATTTTTTATTCAATGCATGTGTCTTGTGTAACCTTTTGTTCCTAAGATTTGAGAAATAAAGTCTTGTGCCTACTTTACCCTGATATAATGTCTCAAATTTCCATTTATTGTGTTATGCTTATATGATCTTAATTTTAGCTTGCATTGAAAGTAAGTAGATGTATGTTGAAAAAGAGTTTATTTAAGTATTTTTTCATAGAATCCTTCCTTGTCCATTTCAAATTCTCTTGCTCTACATTTACTTGAGAATTCAGAAACATCATTAGAGTAGGCTTAGTCATAGTTGAACTTCTTAAACAGAAAATCTCAACTATGACGGTTGAGTTTTATAGCCTTGTGCTCTTAGCTAAACCAAAAAGATAGGAAAATTAGTTTTAATTTACTTTCTGGAAAAAACATTAGAAAAGAGGGAGCTTCCCCTCCTAATTCAAAAAGCAGCTTATCTATGCATAGTTGTTCATTCCTATTTCACATTCCAGAGGTGTGAATTGAAACGCCAATAATTTTCTGGCACCCACCATGGGGCACGAGGCATAAAACTTCAAAGATTCAAGCTTGTGCTTTATCTCACAAGAATGACTCTTTGGTGTCCTACTACTCCACTTCAATATCCTAATCTTACACCTCCAATTATCCAACCAAATTTCCAGATAATTGAAGGAGAGCAAGAAGACATCATCAACAGCCTTAGGAGTTTCGTATTTGAGAAGAAAGAAACCCATTCTCAGTGGAGAAACACTACTACTATTAAAGACAAAGAGGAAGAGAAATTTGATATTGCAACCAAAAGTCCTGTCTTGCCACCTTCTTTATGGGTTTAGACAATCCTAGCTTACAAATTTTATACAAGGAGGAGAACAAGAACAAATCCTCTCTTCCAAGAAGATGATGATACAAATCCTCTTCTTCCACAAACACATCCTACAAAGGTTGGAGAGCCATCCAATGCAATTCTTGAGTTCAACATAGTACCTGAGATCAAAGAACAAGAATTTGAAATCAAGCAAGAAGAACCTGCAATTCAACCAAAAGTGATGGGTGATAACAATAATAATAACAATAACAACTGAAATCAAAGAAGAGGACCCCTACTGCCTTGGGGT
Organism: Sequoia sempervirens; assembly: GCA_007258455.2. Taxonomy (NCBI): domain Eukaryota; kingdom Viridiplantae; phylum Streptophyta; class Pinopsida; order Cupressales; family Cupressaceae; genus Sequoia; species Sequoia sempervirens. Next base: position 78,978 of record VDFB02323585.1, read on the forward strand.
GATCAAATTGGACCTTTGGCCTTAGCAGCAAATCATGAATTTCCTAAGGGATCAAGAAAGCACTTTCCATGGTTCCATAGTGATGAAACTCAACATCCTAATGATCATCTTTCAACCTTTTCAATGGCTTCCTCTATTTTACATGTGGCTCATGAAGACATTGTTGTATGTCTCTTTGTTGAGACGCTTGTGGGAGTTGTTGCCAAAAGGGTCAATCACCTAGAGCATGGTTGCATAACCAATTGGGATACTATGACTTAAAAAATATTGGCAAGATTCAAGCTAGTTGAAGATAGTCACCAGTTGTTTGCTCAGGTTTCAAATTCAAAGAAGGAAGATAACGAACCAATGAGGGAGTTCATGGCAAGGTTTAATTGCCTGGTCACTTGTCTCTCATATACACTCAATCCATCATATGAGATCTTGTTGAGCATTTTTTTCAACGCTCTTCCATCTAAGATAGCCTTTTTCCTGAAATCGGCTAATGAGACAAAACTGGAGAATGCACAACAAGGTGCCATAGAAATTGAAGACAACATGATCACTTCTAGAAAGATCAAGGGAGATGCTATCAGACCTTTGGTTCAAAGTTCTATAGACCCACTACTTCAAAAAGTTTCCAATGAAATGACTATTCTCAAGAGGCAATTTCCTATCTATCCTACACCCCTTGCTCAATCTACACCACTTGCCTTTCCTACACCGCAACCATATCAAGAACAGTAACCATATCAACCTCAGTAGTTGTACCAGTTGAGGAGAAATAACTTTCAGCCTTACAACAATTATAGGCCACAAGGGCTAGCTCCACCAAGGCAAGCAACTGACAATACACAATTTTTTGTGTTTTGTTCCTTTCATGATACCAATGAACATACTAGCTCCACGTGCCCTAAAAACGTCAAAATGAATAAAATAATGGGCTTTGCTAAAACTACACCAAGTCCAAGTTTCATACCTACTCCAAGTTTGAATGTTGTCTTACCACAATCATACAACTTTGATGGTGACTCCACAATGGAATACTTTGAAAGTGAACCCAATATTGAAGAAGAAGAAGTTCCCCATCAGTAATCTCTTGCAGTAAATCTTGAAAATTTCACAACACCCATGTTTACATGAGCTCAACATCTGAAAGCAAAAAAAAGAAGAAGAGGAAGAGATACTGGAGGCACAAAAAGAAAAAGAAAAAGGAAAAGGAAAAGAAGTAGCTTCTACTTCTAATCCCAAGCATTCTTAGGAGAACATGAAAGCAATTGCTCAAGACTCATCTTCAGCAAATTTTAATATTGTAGATGCCTTGATGAAGAAAAAAGTGCAGATTTCTCAGTTAGAATATGTTCAAGACCACCCAGAATAGGTGGACCAAATTCTTAAATTTGTGAAGAAGGGACCTATCAAGCAACCAACATTGCTAGAATCATTTATTCTAGTAGAAGAAAATCCTAAGCCCTTCTATATTTCTTTGTATATAGGGGGTTACAAATTGAGCAACTGTATCTTTGATTAAGGAGCCTCAGACAACATCATGCCTCTACAAGTGTTGAATGCTCTAGGACTTTTGTGAACCAAGACAAAAGACAAATGTTACTCACTAGAGTCCAAGTAGGTTTCATTGGTCGGATAGTTGAAGGGTGCTCAAGTGAGGTTGGCAGCCTGTCCTAAGAAGAAGATTATGGTGACCATCCTAGTAGCTGACATTCTAGCTAGCTATGGGAAGTTGTTAAGTAGAAGCTTCTGCAAGGACCTCGGTGGAGAGATTCAAATTGATTGGTCTTTTACGAATATTCCACTAAAAAATGGTGCTTTCAAGCTAGAACTAGAGCCCAAGTCTTAGTTTGTTGTCATGAAGTCTCAAGATCCTCAAGCTCAAGTTCTATATCAAGAAACAGAGCTTGGTACTTATGCCATGCTATCAGATATACCTAAGGAAAGTCAATAGGTTGCATATTATGTAGAGATATCAATAGATGATCCTAAGTTGTGGAATATGCAATTTGATGGGAGCTACTCTACTATTGGTTCAAGTGCGGGTGTTGTAATAATTTCTCCTAAAGGACAGTTATATCCATTTGCATACCGCTTACAATTTGAATTTACTAACAATACGGTGGAATATGAGGCACTTCTACTAGGTCTGACAAATGAAAAAGATATGGGTATTAAACATCTCATAGTTGAAAGTGATGCAGAGCTTGTTGTGAAGCAGGTCAGAGATCAATTCAAAGTAAAAGTAGATCGCCTCTGACATTACAGAAATAGGGTATGGAATGCAATAGATTGGTTTGAAGCATTTGACATCAAGTACATTCCACATCTAGATAATAGCAAAGTAGATTCCCTTGCAATGTCAGCTTCACTTTTCATGCCACATTCTAATTTTTGTCAGAATGCATTTGCTATTGAGCTAATATATAGGCTAGTTGTACCTAAAAACTATGACAACTGGAAAGTCTTTCATGATGATGACCACATTAAGGAGTTTCTTGTTATGGGAGATACTTTCAAAGAATTTTTCTTTGAAGGAAATTAATTTACTCACAGAGAATCAACAATAGAAGTCTCCAATGTGCCAAAGGTTATTGAAGATAAAGAAAGTTTAGAAGAACCAGATACAAGCATTATCCAATTGAAAGGAAATAAAATTCCCAAGGGCTTGGTTTCCTTGGAGAATATTTTTGACAAGCATGATAGATACATTCAAGACCAGAAGAACTCAAGAGAAAGGACCTCTGTTGAATATCATCAAGTAAATACTAGTACAGATGACAAACCTTGACATGTTAATTTGGGTACATGCTACACTGCAGATGAAAGCGAGAGGCTTATCTCTCTGTTCAAACAATACCGAGATGTTTTCGCTTAGTCATATGAAGATTTGAAAGTTTTCACACCAAGAGAATTGTCTCATACAATTCCACTCAAACTTGAAGTGAAGCCCTTCAGGAAAAAACAAAGACACTACAATCTGCAAATTCAAGATACCATCTACGCGGAAATACAGAAGATGGTGGATGCAAAGATCATCTTTCTAATTCATCACTCCACCTAGGTTTCTAATATACTTACTATATGAAAGAAGAATGGAGAAATCATAATTTGTGTAGATTTCAGGAACTTGAATAAATCATATCTCAAGGATAATTATCCTCCACCAATCATGGAGCATACCTTGCAGATGATTACCAGTTCAAAGATGTTGTCCTTATTAGATGGTTTTTATGGTTACAATCAAATTGTAGTAGTTGAAGAAGATCAGTACAAGATGGTGTTCACAACCCCTCGGGTACATTTGCATATGAAAGAATTCCCTTTGGCCTCATCAACGCTAGTGCTACATTTTAGAGAGCCATGGATTTGGCATTTGGAGACTTGAGGAACAAATTAATAGTTCTCTATCTAGACGACCTCACTATTTTCTTGAAGATATGAGGAGATCATTTTTCACATCGAAGAAAAGTCTTCGAGAGATGCAAATATCATAAAATATCACTGAATCCCAAAAAGTCCATCTTTGTGGTGACAGAGGGAAAGTTGCTTGGCCACATCATCTCTAAGGAGGGAACCTGAATTGACCCAAGTAGAGTTGAGGCTATAAGAAGCTTGTCTCTTCCAAAAAGTAGAATAGAGGTACACTCTTTCTTTGGTAAAGTGAATTTCATATGAAGGTTTGTGCCAGATTTTTCTGAGTTGACAAAAGATATATCTGCTATGATGAAGAAGAAGACTATTTTCAAATGGATAGAAGAAGGCAAGAAGGCATTTGTCACAATAAAAGAAGCTATCAGCCAAGATCTAGTGCTATTCCATCCTAATTTTGATAAATATTTTATCCTTTACTGCTATGCATCAAAGCATACTCTATCTACCATATTGACACAGAAGCTAAACAAAGAAATTGAGTCACCAATAGCTTTCATGAGCAACAGTTTCAAGGATAGCAAGTCATGATACTCTCATATTGAAAAGAATGCATATGTAGTGGTCTAAGCTATAAAGAATTTCATATTTTATATCTTGAATTCCCACACCACTATATATGTCACTGATCCAACTGTTAAAAGTTTGCTAACTCAGTAGGAGATGGGCACAAAGAGAGGAAACTGGGTCACAAAAGTGCAAGAGTACGACTTGGAGATCAAACCAACCAAACTCATTCATGAGAGAGGTCTTTGTTAGTTGATAGTAGAGGATGGTGATAAGAATCTCCAAGCCAAAGTTATACCTGAACTTGAACATGAAGAGAAATAGGATATGCCAATGGTCCTACTAATTGAGTCTGTGGGAGAATGATTTACTAAAATATGGTATTACCTAACTTATGGTGATTGATCGAGTCACTTGAATAAGCAATAGAAAAGAACACTAAAGCTCAAGGCACAAAATCATGTGATTATAAATAGTGTTCTATACAAGCGAGGGCTTGACAAAAAAAAAAAATTGTGTGTTACCAAAGACCAACAACAACGTTTGTTGGAAGTTTTTCATAGTCAAGCATGCGGTGGCCACTTTTCTTCAAAGGTGATAACTTTCAAAATTTTGCAAAACAGTTCTTTTGGCTGACCATGTTCTGTGATGCTTATGAATGGGTACACAAATGTTAGTTATGTCAGCAATTTGTTGGCAAGATAAAGTTGGTAGCTGCTCCTCTCAAACCAGTTGTTATAGATGCTCCATTTCAGCAATGGGGTTTGGATTTTATTGGTCCAATCAACCCATGTTCCAACAAGGGGCATACTTATGTGTTTACAGCCACTAATTACTTCACTAAATGGGTTGAAGCTATTTCCACCAAGTGGGCTACATTTGAGGTCGTGTGTCACTTCTTGAAGAAAAAAATTGTTATGCACTTTGGGGTGCCTCACAAAATTGTGACAGATAATGCAACATGTTTTTCATCTAAGGAGCTACTGGAGTTCTATTTTGATCATGGCATCACTTTATCAAACTCATCGGACTATTACCCTCAGGGTAATGGATAGGTCGAGTCATCAAATAAGAACATGGTCATAATCATACACAAGTTAGTTGATTCCAGTTAACGAACTTGGCATAAGAAACTATGTGATGCTCTTTGGGCAGACAAAATTACTCCAAAAAGAGCCATTGGTACCTCACTCTTCATCCTCATGTATGGTACGGAGGAAATTATACCTATCACACTAGAGTTATCCACCTTGTAGTTGGCAACCACAGTGGAGGATGGGGAGTTCACAGATCCTATTGACAAGTGTATCATGTACCTAACTAAGCTTCAAGAAGAAAGGGTGGAGGTGGTAGACAAAATCACTCAGTATCAGGAGTGAGTGAAGAAATATTTTGATAAGAAAGCTCACTAGGGAGATTTCAAGGTTGGAGATCAAGTCCTACTGTGGGACAAGAGACATGAGCCCAAGGGAATACATGGAAAATTTAATTCTTTGTGGCTAGGGTCATCCAAGATTCATGAGCTTGTAGGGGAAAGCACTTATATTCTCTCATGCTTGGATGGAAGTCTCCTCCCTCTACCACATAGCGGGTAGTACCTGAAGCACTTCATCCCCTCAGGGGTGGAGTAAATAGCTTCTGAAAATAATCTCTATAAATTTTTTTTTTTGTATTTTTGTGATGTGTTTCCCCTCTTTGTGATGTGATCATTATGTTGTGTTTCCCCTTTCCGTAATAGTGCTATCATGTTTTAGGTGATTAGGTGTCTTGTTTTAGGTGATTTTTTAGGAAATTCCAACTATTAGGTGATTCTAGGAAATCTTGTCATAGGTGACTTAGGAAAGTCTTGCAAATAGGTGATTAGGAAATCTTGCTAATTCCAATGCCCAATGAATAAGGCATTGGTCTATGCTCAAAATTTTAGAGATTCTTTGGTTCTCCTATGTTGTAAGTATCTGCCTACATGGTCCCCAGATAGAGCCAAATCTTGTACCCAAAATTAATTTTTTTTCTACACTTAGGCATTTTGAAGAAATGAATAAACGTCTTGTCAAATTTGTCAAAAAGGTCAAAATTGGGGTTTGCATGTCTTGCATGAGGGGAAAAAACTTTTAATTTTCAAAATATGGTTATCTGGGTCTGCTTAGAGAGACCAAGTCTACAAAACCCAAATCTCAATTTTTTGGCCTTAAATTTTAGGAAATTTTCTATTTTTAGAAACTTTCTAAAAATAGAAACTTTTTTCGGGTTTCTTTTGAAATGGATGCTGGAAAAGTTTTCTAAAAATAGAAAGTTTGGTTGTTAGGGTTCAAACTGATTTTGATTGGTCAAAAATACTTCCTCATCTGGCTGGTGCAATCAGAATCACAAAATGATCAATTTTTCCCTAGTGGGTCTATTCTGCTTTTTTTTTTAAATTTCAGAAAGCATTTCAAGAGCTCTAAAGTCATTAATGGGGGTCAGTCAGCTACCAAGTGTCAGATTCAAACATTCAAACACTGGACATGCACGTAGATCAAAGAATGAAGAAATGAAGCTATGAAAGTTGAAAAATGCAAAATTTTGGCTAACATTAGAGACTCCAAGGGTCCCAGCTCAGTCTAGGCAGCCAAACCCTCATGCCTTAGAAAAATTTTCAACTCTAGTGAGCAAGGTAAAGGCAAGCACGTCAAATGAAGGAGGAAGTTAAAATTTACAGAATAAAAACTGTATGGAAGCTATGGGCACCCTAGAAGGAGATAGGTGTCCAACCTTTCAAGGCATCAAATGATGAAATTAGATTTTGTGCTCTGAGACAATGTTGCTCAAATTCTTCTTAGCTCTAGAGTGTGTCTAGAAATGCAGCCATCAGATCAACCAATCATCCAAAATTTGAGGTCAAACAGAGAGATCTCAACCAAGATCGACAGAATGCAAACCATGAAAATATCATAAAATAATCCAAGTCTGTGAACTCTGGGCACCCCAGATGGCTAGGGGCGCCCAGCCTTTTGAAATACCTAATCCAACAATTAGGGTTTGCAAATTTTCTCAATCTCTTTAGGATTCTGTCAACTTCATAGTGGATGTCTTTTTGAGATCATCAAACTTGTTAATCACCAGAAAATCCAAATCAAACAAGTGGTATAACATGAAGGTTCAAGTTTGAAGAATGAAAATCAAGCAAAAATGATTAAGTCTTGTAATGGTGGGTTCCCCAAAAGGAGATAGGAACCCAAGCTTTTGATGGCCTAAATGGATGAATTTTTATTCAAAGACACCATCATGACTTCTTCAATTTTGAAGAAGCTCTCCAACACAATCATCAACACATTCATCGAAGTTGGCAGTCATTAGAATATCAAAGGCGAAACAGAGGGAGAAACATGAGAAAAATGAAAGAAGTCAAAAGCAAGGAGAAAAACACAAAGAATAAGCTAACTCTAGAGGAGTTGGGCAGCCCAAGCCAAGAAGGGCGCCCAAGCTTTTGACCCCAAAAATTCAACTTTCAGAAGATGTAGCCTCGAGGAGACCCACCTCAGAATATTCTCAGCTATCAAGTGAATCTGACAGTTAGTTGATCGGATCAATCTAGCTCCCAGAATCATGAATTCTTTAAAAGGTCAAAAAACATGAAGAGAATGAAGAATGTCAAAAATGGCTAACACTGGGAAAGTTGGGTGCCCCAGGAGGAGATAGGCACCCAAGATTTTGAAGGTCAAAATGAATTTTTTAGCCAAAGTTGCCTCCAGAACAATCTCACTAGATTCAATCAAGCTCTATGATGAATCATTCATCTCATTTGTAGGATCAATCTGGAAGTTGAAAATCAAATTCAAACTAGGGTTCAAAGTTAAGAAAAAGTTGAAATCGTTACAAAAATGACTAAGTTTGAGGAAGATAGGTGCCTCCAGCCAAGCAGGGCGCCTAAGAAGCCATGCCTTATCCAAATTTTCCAAATTTTCAAATTTCAAGAGGAAGATAAAATGTCCAGATTCAATGCATAAGCTCAAGCTAGGGTTTGAAGGGTTTAAAGCAAAAGAAAGAAAATTTTCTCAAAGCTTAAGCTTATTTAAGATGCCTCTGTCATTCATTTCTCATAATTTTTGCAAGTGGTATCCAAGGAAGAGAAGAGGAAGCATAAAAAAATCTTCATTTCAGAATTCAAAGGCTTTAGATTGTTTATTTTTTAAAGTTCATAAATTTTAGACTAGCACACAAAGGAGCTTGATTTTTAATGATTTTTTCATCTAGAGCATCAATTTTCTAAAGGAGGAGGTCAAGGTTTTCAATTTTCAGCGATTTGGGTCATCTTAGCACATGATTTTGAACAATTTTGAAGAAATTTTTCAAGTTGCAACAACTGCTTTTTTCATACATGTCCAAGGAATCATCAAAATTTCCAAGATTTGATCATCTAAGTCCTTCTAAAACATACTTCTGAACAAAACCCACGTCACAACTTTTTCAAGAAAAAATTTTACATTCTAGGGTTTGCTGCTTTTTCAATCAGCCTTCAATATTTTCAACATCTGATCAACTGGGTTCATCCAAAATGTACTTCTGAACAAAACCCATATGACATATTTTTTCAAGAAAATCTAAAGAAATTAGGGTTTGATGCTTTTTTAGTCAAAACTCAAAATTTTCAAAAATAGATGATTTGGGTCTTCTTATAACAAAATTCTAAGCAAAACCCATATCTTAGAATTTTTTTGAAAAAATTCATCTGTTTGAAGAAGAAAAACCAACAATCTAAATTTACAAAGTGTGCAAAACTTGTCTGAATATAGGTGATTTTACAGTCAATCTCCAAGGTTTTCAATATGGAGTACACTCCCCTCGAGTTCAAGACCAAATCAATGCTATATCACGACTTCATCAAAACAATTGAGACTGACTTGCATCATATCAAACCAATATTTAACTTGTGTGCATTGGAAGATGCAGGCAACATTGCAGTCAGGCACCTTGGTCACTTTGGACTACTTGCAACAGCATCTATTCCTATTTCAATGCAAAGTCTAGAATTTGTAATTGCTTGCATTAAGCATTACAATCCGGTGACTTGGGAGATTCACTCGGTAGACGATAGAGTGATTTGCAACCTGAAACCAGACATGATTGAAAAATACTTCTCAATACCACAGTGGCCTGAAAGTGTAACTATCTCCAAGGAAGAATTTGAAAGGGTATGGTACATGCATAAGGAGAAATACAGCAAAAAGGTTGCACATAATTGGATGAAAGAAAAACATAAAACTTTGCCAAAGAACATCGAGCGATGGGAATTCAAGGATGAAATTGCTATAATGATCACCCTGCTCAACATGATCACTAGTCAAGAAGATGCTACAAAATTCCAGCCCTGGATGTTCTATGTTATACCTCATATCATGAAGAAAAAATAATTCTATGATTGGTCAACCTTAATCAGTGATAGTCTCCATCAACAAATAACTGAATACTATGAAAATTCACGAGTTCCACATGATCTCCTACATTGTCTCTCTAGTTGCCTTCCAGGGAAAATTCAGAGGGTTGAATACTATTGGGTCTCTAAATGTACAACACATCTAAAATGACTACCCTCAACTAGATTTCACAGAAGCATCGCATCATTAGAAGAGGGTAAATGAGGCTTTCCTAATGTATACAGTGTGAGACCTAGATAATGAGTTGCACATACATATTTCATCAACTACCAGGGCAGCAATGGTGGAGTGGGCAGATTGGTTCATACAATTTCCTACCTTCACCTACATTAGATTCGACGACTTCTCCAGTGGTCCATTCATATTGCCGAGGTACCCATTAGATGAAGTGGTTTTCATGGAATTCCTAAGGCAAGTATATGATTTCCACTCTTTCTTGTGAAATCGAAAGAATCCCACCTTTGATTTTCCATCTCAGTTGGGAATCTATAGTTACAGATCAACGGCAGATGCCAAGTCCATGGGTGATGAGTTGGCTAAACTTGGTCTCAAGCCATACAACAAGAGACAATCATATGACTATCATGGTTTCTTCGCATCCCAACTTCAGAAGAACTATGTTCATGTGTCCGCACTTGAAGAATTTTTGGCCAACTGCAGAGATGAGATTGAGGTACGGAGGCGTAGTTACAACAGACTCACTCTCCATCAAATGAAAGAATGCAGGTGTCTAAGGATATTGAAGGGCTATCATATGATGATGGGGATTTACTTCTCCCAATGTACACTCAAATAAAAATTAAGCAACATCCTCTTCCATAGGTCAACTGGTCCAATAAAGAAAACATCTCGGTGGAAGAAAGAACATGCCAAATCATTGAACACAAGATTTTCTTAGTCCTCAAGTGGAATAAATCCATTCCAACGGTAGAGCCACCAAGAATATAGTCATCACTTCCCTCTTCTTCCAGAGCACAGCTGAAGATGAAGGGTATAAGTCAGCCTCAAGAGGGTGTAAAGGGCAGCAGATCAACAAAGAACATAAGAAGAAGGTTGGAATTTTCAAATATAGTCACACAAGAGAAGCCAAAAACCAAAGTAGAAGCTCCTCCAAAAGAGTCTATACCTCAAAAATAAATAGAAGATGTGCCTTTAACACATGATTCTCCACCATTGCCAAGGCCTTCACTAGTTCACATTGATCTAGAGGATGAAGAAGATGAAGGAGTTACAACTGAACCTCCCAGGGAAGTTAGTAGAGATACCACATCTTAGCTTGAGAGCTCCCTGGGAAGGAAGAGAAGAAGACCTTCATATCAGCTGACTTTTGATGATCTTGACAACATTTATTAGGAGGCATCTAAAAAGAAAGCAAAGAAATAGGTTCACTTTGAGAGAAATCCCGATGGTGGGATGATCATGGAGACACCTACACCTCCTAAAGATAGAAACAAAGATGAAGTGGAGGTAGATGATTTCATAATGGCTAAGGATAATCTTGGTAAGAGCACTAGGCATGTAGATGTAAGTTTGTTCAAAGTTGCATCTGAAACTCTTCAAGAAAGAGTGCTTAAAGATGGAGAAGATAAGGTAGCCCTCAAGGCTGAAATATGGCAACTCGGGCTATACATTTCTAATCTTATTCATGGCACTTCACAAAGCTACTAATTTTTTCCCCAGTTCTAGAGACACCACCATCATCAACAATTGAGGAGCTTGGTAATATGTGTGAAGAAAAAACAAAAGAATGCATTGAAGGATTCATCATTAAAGGAAAATAAATCTTGGCATATATGTTTCAACTAAGGGACAATGCTCATAACTTACACCAAGGGATTCAAGAATTTGAACAATCAATGGCAAGAGGTGAAACCTAGGCACGAAATCATCATTGCAGATTTGGATACAGCTTATGGCTCAATGGTTTCAAGAGAACACAAGAGACAAATCCTTGCATGGAAAGAACGCCACATCTTCAAGGTGAGAACCTATGAGAGGATATCTGAAGAGTTTGTTGCATACAAAGGGTGATTGAGGCTCTTTGTTCATAAGTGAGTTTGTTGCAGAGATCCCTTCTCGGTATTGTCATGATGATGGTTCCTACGCTTGGACTTGACAGTGATCCTAGTTCCAAAAATTTTGTTCATGGAAGTAATGGTAATGATCCAGTTGGTGGAAGGATGAATTATATTTCCATGATGTTAGCAAATTTGAGAAAGTGGCCAATGAGGTCGAAGAGTTTTTGAGAACAATTGGAGATGATGAAGAAATCCTAGAAAAGGAAAACTTTGTTATAGATAGTAAATTGATGCACATGATAGATATAGTTTCCGATTTTTGGTGATGTGATCGTAGATTTAAAGCTAGCAATCATCTAGAAGTTTTCTTCCGCTTTTCTATTCGCCTCGATTCTTATATCCTCAATGAAGAGAAGAAAACAAAATTGTAATAGTTGGCATTTCCTATTTACATGCTTCTTAGGTGGTTAGATGTTTATCTTCTTTAGTTTTAGAAATAAAGCGCTTGCATGTTGGCAAGCTGAGTTGTAAAAGCAAGGGGATTGTAGGGTTCCCTACCTCTTGCTTGTCTATAAATAAGAGTGTTTGCTCATTGTTTTCTTTAACCGTGCTTGTGATAACAAATTGCTTGAGCCTATTTTTCCTTGCAAGTTGTTGTTGTTCACTTTGTGTAAGAACAAGTTTGCAAGTCTCTTTTAGTGCAAGTTCTTGTTCAATGCATGTCTTGTGTAATCCTGAGATTTGAGAAAAAGTCTTGTGCCTACTTGTTCCTGATATAATTCTCAAATTTCCGTTTATTGTGTTATGCTTATTGATCCAATTTCAGCTTGCATTGAAAGTAAGTAGATGTATGTTAAAAGAGATTTATTTAAGTATTTTTTCATAGAATCCTTCATTGTCCATTTCTAATTCTTTTTCTCTGCATTTACTTGAGAATTTAGAAATATCATTAGAGTAGGCTTAGTCGTAGTTTAACTTATTAAAAATAAAATCTCAGCTATGGTGCTTGAGTTTTATAACCTTGTTCTCTTAGCTTAACCAAAAGGATAGGAAAATTAGTTTTAATTTCCTTTCTTGAACAAACATCAGCAAAGAGGGAGCTTCCCCTCCTAATTCGAAGATCAGTTTATATGTGCATAGTTTCTTATTGCTAATTTGCATTCCAGAGGTACGAATTGAAATGCCAACACATACCTTAGAATTATTTTTCCTGCTTGACAGTGTGCATCCTTATGTTGCTCCATGAACCTAGAAATCAAGCTTACCATGTACATAAAATCAAGTCTTGTTGCTTTCAAATACATGAGGCTTCCAACCATGCTCTTATAGAGATTTGGGTTCATCATTACTGTTGTCTTCTTTATTTAAGTTCAGACTTGTAGCTGTTAGGGTTGGGGCTGGTTTGTTGTCCAACATTCTAATCTCTTCAAAATTTATTTGGTATAATTTTTTTGTGAAATAAATATGCCCTGGTCTATTTGTTGGACCTCTATGCCTAAGAATATTTTAGCAAACCTAGGTCTATCATTTCAAACTCATTTTTCATTACCTCTTCGAAATCAGCAATGAAAATATTACTATTCCTTGTGAAAATTGAATCATCTACATACAAAACAACAATAAGAATCTCACCATTAGCTTCCTTGATGTAGAGTGTGAGCTCACTACCACTTTTGCTAAATCCATTGCTTAGAAGGTATGAATCAATTCTATTGTACCATGCCCATGGTGCTTGCTTCAGCCCATAGAGAGCTTTCTAGAGCCTATAGACTTTGTCTTATTTCCCTAGGACTTCATACCCAAGTGGCCACTCAACATACTCCATTCAAGAAGGCTGATTTTACATCCATTTGAAATACTTTCCATTTTCATTGGGATAAAATTGCTAAGACTGCCTACACTATTTCCAGCCTTACAACTGGTGCATATGTTTCATCATAGTCTCTTTGGGGCTGCTATTTGTATCCCTTAACAACCAGTCTTGCTTTATGTCTCTCAACCTTACCATCAACAGTACATTTGGTCTTATAGACCCACTTAACTCCAATGAATGATTTCCCTTTAGGTAAATCAATGAGCTCCCATGTCTTGTTTCTCATTATATCATCTAGCTCATCATGGACATGGCCTTACACCATTTTTCTTTTTTCATGGATTCTTTAAAATATATTGGATCACTATAGAAAAGCAAAGAAAAATCTAAATTCTCATCAAAATCATCATACCTTGAGCTATCATAAATTTCCCTCATGATTCTAGTCTTCCATGGCATAAATGATGCAAGTTTAGGATCAAAAATTTTGGAGCTACCTGAGTGCTAAACTGATGAACAAAACTGTTGTTGTAAATTTCCAGAGAAACTACCCTGCTAGAAATTTTTGGAGCAATTGTTTTGTTGAAATTTTCTGGAGCAACTATTCTACTAAAAATTTTTAGAGCTGCTGCTTCTATTTTCTAAACTTCTACCTTGTTGTAAGGTTCTAATGCACCCACCTGTGACATAGATTTTAGGAACCCGAAATGCTTTCTCTTCCTAAGATTTTTCACCTAGAAAGAGAGAGATTAAGGCTCCTAAAATGCTTATGCACATTAAAATTAGGATGTATGAAATGAGATATGATGTAAATTAACTTAACTAAATGTGATAGATTAATCTAAGTGACTGAAAACAAATGCAAAACTAAGATTTATGCTTTGTTTGAAAACACAGTGTGATATGCAGTTCTAATGAACTAGAAATGAATGCAAAACTTAACATGAATGAATCAAACTGAAAATGTGCACCTAGGATATTGATGAAGGCTACAAAAGAAATTTGGAAGGATTTTAATACTAACATTTAAGCTCGGTGGGACTCATTCTCCACCCATGGTGAATCAGTCCCAGTTCTAGATGACTATACCAGAGCTCGTTTTAGCCAAAAGGATACTCAAAAATGTAAAAATAAAAAAAATTACCTTGGGATGGGACTCATTCACCACCCATGGTGAATGAGTCCACTTTTAAATTTTTGAAAACTCAAAAATGGAGTCTATGGCTTTTGGATTGCTCAATCTGCACCTCCAAGTGTCCGGATTTGAAACTGCAAAATTCGGGTCTATAGGTGACTTTTTGTTGATGATTTGACTTGGATGATGAAAAAATGACTTGAGTGACTTTAAAACTTGATCTCTAATGATTCCTAAGCCTCCAAGAGTCTAAGATCTGCAAACAATAAGAGGAAAAAGAGATATGTTGAAGGTTAGGACATGGGGGTTTGCCTTGGTCAAACCCCCTTTAGGTAATTAAACCAAAATGATGAAATAAAGGAATGAAGCATTCTAAATGGAATTTATTACCTTATCATGATGATTTTATCTTGTTATTCTATGACATTACATGAAGATTCAACCCTTGAATTTCCTTGGAAGCTCAATTGAATATTTGCAATGAGAAAGCCCTAGTTTGCTTGACTTGTGATAGAAGATAAATGAAGAATGGATGTTTGGATTGATGAGAGAGATGGATATATGAGATAAGATGTGTAAAATGAGGATAAAAACACTTATTTATAGTCATTTGTGCCTTAGTACTCAGTTATACTACATCATAGGTCAACATGAAGAAAAATTGAACTTACAACCTAATTTTTCCCACTCAACCCCTGAAAATGACTCAAAATGGGACTCATTCCCCAAGGGTGGTGAATGGGTCCCACCTATATGGGACTAATTTTCCACTTATGGTGAATGAGTCCCACAGGGGTCATTTTTGCTTGTTGGGATGCCGAGAAGTAAGAAAATCAGGCTTATATGATGACTATGTCAGGTATTTGATCAAATTATGCCTCGAGATGCACAATATGGGTCAATTAAGGACTATTAGTGATGATGTAAATGTTGAATAGGGCTTGGGACACGTAAATCAATGTGAAAGTGTGATTAAATACACTTTACATCACTAAAATTAGGTCTATAGACTAGAAGGACACAAAAACCAATGTGAATGTGTAATTCACACTACAACACTAGTTTGTCATTAAGTTCACATTAAGAACCTTCTAGATTGATGTAATAATTTTATTAAACACATTTTATAATGTTGAATTAGGGATAAATGATTTAATTAAGTCTAGAAAACCATGAAAGTCCTTTACAAGACTTTACAACACCTTTACAAGCTGTCATTAAAAGCATGTTGTTTGATTTGTGAGGGTCCAAGACCTAGTGTGGATGCATAAAATGCTTCAAAACACTAGATTAAGACCTTGTTAAGTCAAATTAATCATGAGTTAATCCCATGTCAATCAAAGGGTTCAATTTTCGGCATTGCATTTAGCCCCCACTTTAGTGAGAGGAACTTGCTTCTTCACACTAATGTAGCCATTCAAGAGAGATCCACATGTATGTCAAGCCCCCAAGATACAAAATAATACAAAGGCAAGGAAGAAAGAGGAATAATATGGAAAATATGTACTCACTCTGGGGCCACAGAACTTCAGGTCATCCATGGGGTGAGAAGGCCCAAAACATTAAAAAAAAGGAAAAGAGTAACATACGCTAGTTGGCATGTACTCACAAACAGAAAAGTGGCTATGGGGAAAATTCATGCCGCTAGTTGGGCTTCCCGCTCAACCATATTAAAGTTACACCTCTTGATAACTTTAACAAGGTGACACAAGGGAAAATTATATCGTTTCGAGCTCTATGAGGTAAGAAAAAATTTGTATGCTTGACACTCATAGACAATGCTAATGCAGAAAAAGTGTAAGGATTGTTTAAAGGGATTTTGCTTAATTTGTGCAATGTCTCATCTTATGGAACATCATGCCCAATATCTCCAAGAGAGGATAAGTGCAAAAAATCTCATCTTGTTTCCAAGAGAGGGAAAAGTGGAAGATCTCATCCTAGGGAACATTGTACCTAATGCTTCCAAGAGAGGGAATCACAAGAAAATCACACAATGAAATGTGAGTGGTGATGTATTCCCCCACTTTAAAGTAGTTGCGAGCACCCATACTGTGATCAATTGCTTTAAAGTAGACAAAGAGAAGAAAGAAGACACAAGAGCTTATGTGGAAAGCCCTATACCAAGTCCTATGTTTCCGAAAAGCTACATCTTGGGAGAGAGAAGTATGTCAAATACGAGCCAACCTTAAGAAATGTTGTTCACATCTCAAGCTTGCTCTTTCTATGTTCATGAAGATATAATGACAAATTAAAGAAGGCAACAATAAGTGGCATACGAGGAAAAGGCTTGCTAATCCTTTTCCCCCACTTAGTCCAAGACAAAGGTGAGCTGAAGGGATTGGTGTGATGTATGATAGAGTGAAAATCAAGAGAAATTAGAGGAATTAGATGCCCCCACATCAAGAAGCATACCAAAATCTTGAAAATGTTGGATTTTATGACACAAAGCATGACATTCATTAGTGGAGTGATCGTGAACTAGATGATTTTTTAAAAAGAAAGTATTATCATAACATTTCTTTCGAGTTCTAGGAGGGAGGGTGATCAAGTGATCTAGGAGGAGTCTAAATAAGATACCCTCCTTATCAATGGTAGAAGGTGGTCTTGTGGTGTGTTTTAAAGATACATCTTGCTTAGTAGTACATGTAATACTTTTACAAATGTCACTAGATTGCGAGATTTTATCCTTCTTATTAAAGGAGGATACAAAGTCTAACGAATTCAAATCATGAATATTTGGGAAGACATTGACATTAGGTGAAAGTGTAACTTCATGTGTTGCATATTGGATGGAGGATGATGTTCAAGACCACAAGTTCTAAAAGATGAGTTAGGAGTGTGTTGTGTGAGATTGTTGATTTTGAGTGAAGGCTTGTTGATCTCAATCAAACGACAATAACCAAGACCATGAGTTGTTTGTTGTGTGTCAAGCTCTATAGGGTTGCAGATACCTTGCTCTTGAGGACCACAAACTTTTCCACTATACCCAAGTTTTATCATGAAGTCATACCCTTTTCCATAAATATTTTGAAGTATTTTGGAATTGGGTGGATGTTCATTGTTTTGTTCATCAGGAATTGTTGTGAGTGTGTGTTGTTGTCTAAAGTGGTTGAGGAAGATGCTTTTAAAAAGTTATCAGGAGTTTGCATTGTCATGATGGGTGGTTATTATGGTTTCTCATCTTTCTTCTGTGTAAGTATGTGTTCAACCATAAAAGAGGGTGTGAAGTCTAAGGATCCCCAATCATCACCAAAGAATTTAGTTGGAAATTTTGTATCGCTGTGTTCAATTTCAAGAGGATCTATGTTGGATGTTGGAATAAATGTTGTGAGAGGACTTGTAGCTCCATTTTCAAGATGCAAGAAACTTTCAGGCTCGAGATCAGCTTTAAGTGGATAAATTTTATTATTATAGACATATTTAATTTTATGATGGAGGTTTGAAGGCACTACATTCATCTCATGAATCCATGGTTTTCCCAAAAGAAGATTGTATGAAATATTATAAGGCATAACATGAATAGGAGTTTTCAAGGTAACCACTCCAACCCTAATAGGTAAAGAGATTACACCAAGCGGTTGCTTTGTTGTATTATCAAATCCTTCAATAGAGATAGAATCAGGTATGATTTGTGATCTATCGACTTCTAAGTGATCAAGGAAACTCAAACCACATACATTAAGAGTGGAACCCTTGTCTATAAGAGTTCTCTTTATCCCTGTTGTTTTGTATTGAGCAATGATCATGAAAGCCTCACTTTGTTTTTCGTAATTCCAAAGGAGGGAGCTCATGTTGATGAAAAGTAATAATGAGACTATGTTTTTGAACAAGAGCTGCCACATCATTTGGAGTGGTTCCAAAAGGGATTCTTATTTTTTGTAAAGTGTTTTGAAGAGCAGTGTTATAACTTGGTGATGTTTCAAGTAAATCCCAAAGGGAAATTTTTTAGGAGTATTCTTTAATTGTTCAACAAGATCATACTCCTTTGTTGGTGGAAGGTAACGAGAAGCACTAGGTGGATTAGGTAAAGGTAATGATGGTGGAATTATTTGTGGTGGTTTTGGGTTATGTCGATTGTTATATATATGAGCAATAGTATCATCACTAGCTTTCTACGATACATTGGTGTTAGGTTGATTAGAGGGATGAAGCGGATGTGAGGATGGGCAGAGAATAGGTTTAGGTTTGTTGGAAGGATGAAGCAGATGTGAAGGTGGGAAAAGGGTAATTTTAGGCTCATTGGAAGGATGAAGTGGATGTGACGGTGGGTAAAGGGTAAGTTTAGGTTTAGTGTAGTGAAATTGAATATTATTAACATCCCATAACAAGTGAGAGTCTTCATTGTATTCAAAGGAAATGTTATATGTTTTGTGTGTCATAATATCTTCCCTAGAATGAGAGTTCATAGGAGAACAACAAACATCATGTTCATGACAATTAAGATTTGGTTCTTCCAACATAAATTCGTCACAAGTGAGGGAGTTATTAATGGTTGAATTATGTTGTTCTATAAGATTCTTATGATGTTCATGGATTGGATTGTGTAACACCATAATATCATCTTCACAAATGGGAGAGATATTAGGAGGGGAAAAGTTGATTGTTGTCCAAAATCTCATTGCCTTGGTTCAAAGTATCTACCCTAGTAGGAGAGCTTTGAAAACTATGACCATCAAGAGTTGTATCACATGTCAAAGATTCATCAAAAATAGGGGAGTCATGAAGGGGAGGACAACTAAGATTTACATGTGTGTCAATGATTGGAGCTTCTTGTTCAAGTAGGTCCTTCCAATTGTTGGGAACATTAGGAAGAAGAGAAATAATGTTATACCTCTCAATAATTGGTTTGCTTGATACCAACATATTCTCCTCACAAATGTGTTGGTCAAAATCATTCATGAAATTATTGTCACAAATAGGGAAAGTGTTGGGAGGTGAATAGAGATGAGGTAAGGTGGTATGCAAGAATGTGGCTATGTTTTCATTGTCTTTGTTACTAACGTCATCCAAAGGGGAATAAGGAGATGGACAATCAAGATTCACAATGCTTGTAACTTCTTTCACCAAGATACCTTCGTCACTAATAGGAGAGGTATTAGGAGAAGAACAAGTATGGGTGTTATGATTATCTACACTTCCATTCACACCAATGGGTACTTAATGTAATGTTTTTGTCTACGCAATGTTCCTCATAATTGTCATCAAACTCATAAGGGGGAGTGGTATGATTATAAACACCATGTTTAATTAAATCAAAGGCACACTTAAAGAACATCTTATGCAAATAATAAATGAACTGCAATGTAATGAAATACAATTTTCAGATATGAAATAAGAGAATATTATACTATGCACCAATGAACAATAAAACAATGCATGAAATGAACTATTTTAAGTGAGATCTAGTGAAATGAATGCTACAGAAATGCAACTGAATATATATACAAGTTAAGACACCAAACAGAAGCCTAAATTTTTTTTTTTGAGTTTGGGATACTATTGTTTCAAGGGTCAAAAGGGACTGATTCACTCAGGGTGGCAAATGAGTCCTAGTATGGAATTTTTTCAATATTTTTAGAATTTTTTGTCTGATTTTAATGTTTTTGAAATGTTAAGATGAAGACCTAAGTTAAGGATGTAGAATTTTAGAACTTTTCAATGATTAAAGATGCAACAATGCAGCCTATTATTCACTTTTTATGAAGGAAAAATTTAATACCTAACATGAAAATAAATCATGCAAACCCTAATGCAAGCTAGATCCATGATGAAAGACTACAAAATCAGCTAAGAAAGTGTATGAAATGAAATGCAATTTTCAAATAACAATTGACTGATTACGCTATATACCAATATGAGAATGCAAATGTGTAATTTAAACTATGCATGAAATGAGCCAATTTATGCTAGTTTCGATGAAATCCATGCTACAGAAATGTAATTAACTGATATATGCAAGTTAAGGCACCAATCAGAAGCCTAAATTTACCAATATCTAAGATCTAAAAAATGTTGTTTCAGGTGCCAGAAGGGACTGATTCGCCCAAGGTGGCAAATGAGTCCCAGTATGGACCTTCTTCAAAAATTTCAGAAATCTATGACTAATTTTTATGAATCTGAGGGCCAATATGTAGGACTAAATGGGAAATACATAATTTCAGTAAATCTAAATGTATTTAGATGCAACAAATGCAACTTAAATGCACTTTTTATGAATGCAAATTTTAAAGTCTAGCATGCAAAATAATGCAGATCCTAATGAAAAATGAATGCAAGGCTAGAACCAAGACACCAAATCAGAAGAAAGAAGTATTCCAAAAGTTGGGCTCACCAAAATGTGACATAGATTTTAGGAACCTAAAATGCTTGCTCTCTTCCTCAGATTTTTCACCTAGAATGAGAGAGATTATGGCTCCTAAAATGCTTATGCATGTTCAAATTAGGATGTATGCAATGATATATGATGCAAATGAACCTAACTAAATTTGATATATTAAAGTAAGTGACTGAAAACAAATGCAAAACTAAGATTTATGCTTTTTTTGAAAACATAGTGTGATATACAGAAATAAACTAGAAATGAATGCAAAACTTAATAGGAATGAATCAAACTAAAAATATGCACCTAGGATATTGATGAAGGCTATAAAATACATCTAGAAGGTTGTTGATACTAACATTTAAGTGTGGTGGGATACATTCGCCACCCATGGCGAATCAATCCTAGTTCTGGATGACCGTACCAGAGCCCGTTTTAGCCAAAAGGGTACTCAAAAATGTGAAAACCCAAAAATTTACATTGGGATGGGACTCATTCACCACCCATGGCGAATGAGTCAACTTTGGACTTTCTAAAAACTCAAAAATGGAGTCTGTGGCTTTCGGATTGCTCAATCTGCACCTCTAGGTGTCGAGATCTGAAACTGCCAAATTCGGGTTTGTAAGTGACTTTTTGTTGATGATTTGACTTGGATGATGAAGATATGACTTGATTCACTTTAAAACTTGATCTCCATCGATTCCTAAGCCTCCAAGAGTCCTAAATCTGCAAACAATAAGAGAAAAGAGAGATATGTTGAAGGTTAGGGCATGGGGGTTTGCCTTAGTGAAACCTCGTTTAGGTAATTAAACCAAATTGATGAAATGAAGGAATGAAGCATGATAAATGGAATTGATTACCTTATCATGATGATTTTATCTTGTTGTTCTACAACATTACATTAAGATTTAGCCCTTCAATGTCCTTGGAAGCTCATTTGAAGATTTGCAATGAGAAAGCCCTAGTTTGCTTGACTTGTGATAGAAGATAAATGAAGAATGGATGTTTGGATTGATGAGAGAGATGGATATATGATATAAGATGTGTAAAATGAGGATAAAAACACTTATTTATAGTCAATTGTGCCTTAGTATCTGATTATACTACATCACAGGCTAACA
>VDFB02323586.1:0-55295 GCA_007258455.2 Sequoia sempervirens
GAAGTGAACTATATAAATAAATATTTCTATTTATTTATAAGTAGATGAATTAAAGGAGTCAATTAATCAAATAAATCATATTTAATTAATTGGATTATCCAAACCATTTTTAGGTTTATACATTTTGCCCCTCTTTGAAGTGATGTGTTTATGCATTGCTTCAAAGAAAATTTTGTTGCTGCCAATATTGATGAAAAAAAAATAGTATGCCTCAAACGTTGATTTTCAGGTGATATTATATATGCTCGGGAGATAAATGATAATTTTTTTTTTGGATTTTTAAAATAATCAGAATTTTATGATTTTTTGATGATATGATAAAGAATTAGAGTTTCAATGATGCGAATCAGTTTATCTCCTAAAATATGATGTTTACTCTACCAAATGTGATATTGATGAATTAAACTCCTAGAAGAAAATAAAATAAATAAATCCCACCAAAATCCTTCTTAATTAACCTATAAAAGTTCAAAAAGTTGGATTTTCAAATTCATTTGTGCATATTGAGTTTTAAAATTTGAGAGTGAGAGCCAACTTAGCATTTGGAGAAAAATGGTTATTCCATACCACACTCACCATTTCGAGCGCGTGCGATGACACAACTGCCCGATCACGTACGAACCTCTGGTATGTACCCTAAAAACCTCCTTGTGATGTGTGCTTTTCGGTTTTCGTGTGTTTATGTCATTTGAATTCAATTTTTGAATTTTATAGCGCTTTGACAACCTGATGTAGCCCATTCATCGTCTATTTTAGTGCATTTTCCATTTTAGCACATAGATTAGATTTTGTAGCACATAGATAGGTGGTTGTAGTGCATAGACTAAAATAGCGCTTAGGATAGATAAAGTAGCACATAGACATAGGGTTCTAGCACATTGACTGAATTAGTGCTTAGGATAGATAAAGTAGCGCATTAAATAACTGAAATGGCACATTGGATGATATAGCACATCGATCACTTGTAATAGTGCATTGACACCCTGAAATGGAGCATTGGTTGATTTAGCACAATGAAACACTATTTTGGCACATTGATGAACTTAAATGGTGCATTGAAATATTGTTTTAGTGCTTTGAAGTCAGAAAGATGTAAATTGTCAGTAAACTCCATGATTTTGATAATTTGTTATCACATCGGCCTTTGAATTGATGTTGATTGATAATCCTGATAGGCTAGATTCTTATTGATCTTATGATAGGTGAGATGCAATAATTGATTGATGATAATTGACCTCATGATTGGTGAGGTTCATTGATAGATTGATGATTGACCTCATGATAGGCGAGGTTCATTGATAGATTGATTGATAAACCTCATGATAGGTGAGGTTCAATGATATTTTCTCATGAGATTTGATCAAAGTCTAATCAAAGTTGATTAGATTTGATAGGCTGATTGATGTTTGATTAATTGAAAAAGATTACTGACCTTCGATATTTTGTGATGATAGGATCCTTTGACAAACTTACAAATCAAAGAGTGGTTTCCTAGGACATTTGATTTGATACCACAACTAGTGTAGCCTAAGACATCAGTTATCACACGATGTAGTTTATCTTCTCTTCTAGATATTCCCCAGATTAGGATTAATCGAGGACTATTGACAACCTTAGCAAAGAGATGGCATAGTGAGCACAATACCTTCCACCTTCCTATTGGCGAGATGACAGTGACTCCAAAGGATGTATGGCGGATCTTACAGATACCTATTGTTGGGGAGTTGGTAGTTTATGATTCTTCTGAGCAGGGTGGGACTGATGCACTGTGTCGAGTTTTTCAGGATGATACGATTTATGGATATGAGATTCCATGGTGAGAGATGGTTGATGCCTATGCTACCTTGCCATTGGTACTTGCTGGTTTCATTGGAGGGTTCCTTTGTCCTGATCACAGATCAAAGGGACTTTTAGTTGGGTGGGGTCATATTTTGGAGAGTATGATCATCCATGGTACTAGATATGCTTGGGGTATGTGCATGCTTGCCCACCTATACCATGATTTGCATTAGGTGGTCTACCTTGGAGGGGCTAGTTTGTCTTCAGGAGTTACATGACTTCAGGTGTGGGCGTGCGAACATATAGCGGTCACTCGTCCAGTTGCAGATAGACAACGACCCGCGATGAGGCCATACATTCATGTATATGCAGGTCCAGTTACTCAACCTAGACTGGGAAAACTGGAGCATTGAAGGAGAGTCCTTGATGATGTTGAGGCAGTTACATGGTGGCCTTATCTTGATTGTGAGAAGTGGTTAGAGGACGATACAAAGATTCCATACTTATGCTAGTCCATGTACCTAATTGGTAGGACCATTACATCATTGAGATATTTTTGTTGAGGAGGGTGCTTAGACAGTATGGTAGAGTACAGGGCATGCCCCAGGGTATTGCAGATAATGCATGATGTTAGATAGATGCCACTGAGTGGGGACCTTGCTTGTCATATGATACTGCAGTGCAGGAGTACCGAGGTCTACATGCCTTTATTTGGGAGATTCATCCTGAGATCGTCAAGGCTCTGATTACCGAGGAGTATGGACATTACCTCATTTTACATCCATTCCCATGGATCTCCATCCCAAATGAGCCAGTGTCGATACCAGGCAAAGAGGAGATGGCAGTTGCACACGGGCACCGACAGAGGAGAGATGAGGGAGATGATGAGGAGGAGTCAAATGATGTGGAGAGCAGTGATGATGATGAGGGAGATGGAGATGGAGATGGGGGTGGAAGAGATGAGGGTGGAGGAGGCCCAACATTTGAGGTTAGAGACTTCATGGTGCCTCGTAAGAGGCGATCATTGGTAGCTCCAGCAGAGCAACATGTGCAGATTGGAGTACCCTCCCAGTAGCAACAGACCTAGATTGCCAGCCTACAAGTTCAGGTGCAGACACTGTAGGGTCAGCTGGCATAGGCCCAGGGGTTATTAGGCCAAACATAGATACAGACATAGGCACAAGCTCATGCACAGGCTCTCTTACAAGTACATACATAGTTGATAGCTGCACAGAGACAGATAGCCTCTCTAACAGCTAAGAAAGATGCAGCTAGACGAATTGTAGAGCAAGCATAGAGATTGGTTGATAGATTCAAGAGATTAGCCGATGGTACCTCCATAGTTGATTATATGAGAGAGGTTACCCATGTGGGTCGAGAGGCCAAGTACTATAGAGTTCGATACCATGATACAATTCCGATAGAGTAGAGGGTTAGTTACGCCCAGTCTCGATCTGGAAGGACTCATTCTAGGACTACCAATAGGGATGTGACACAGCCTCTTCCGAGAGATCCAAGAGATCTTGGTACGTCTGGTGGGGGAGGCACTGGTCCAGAGATGCCAACACCGTCTAGGGCTAGTAGCATGTAGTTTCATGATTGGATTCCCTGATGTATTTTGAGACATGATGTATACTTCGATTTTTTTTTATTCACGACCATTTTGATGTTGTATCTCTTTATATTTCAGACATCATTGTATACTTGACACTATTATTTTTGAGATTTATATGATACGTGGCAGATTTATCAATCTATATGTGTTCTATATGGTTCTTGATGGATTCCTATGATAAATGTCTATGATGGATGTATTTAATTTCTTGTTCTATATGCCATGTGATGTGTTATATGATGATGTTATGGATGTAATTTATGATCATGATAACGTGCTATGATTTAATGATGTTTTATTTATGATGTTAAATGTGATTATTCTTATAATGATTGTGCATGGATGCATGGTGTCCATAGTATTTATATGGACTGATAGATGTGTGATGTATATACACGAATGATATGATAATACAACTATATGTATGATTTTGGATATGATGTTTCTTATGATATATGACATGATGATGAAAATGTTTTACGATGCACTTCATTTTTGGTATTTCAAATGCAAATATATGATGTAATGAATGGATGAATGAGTGATCAATATGATGATACTTCTAATGTATGATGTATGATATGATAACGTTTAATGAAAATTCAACTATGTAAAAGATTTGTTTTTGATATTTTTCTTATGCAACTATATGATGTGATGCACAAATGAAAATTATGATATGATAAATGCCAATATATGATCGAATGTATGAATGATTAAATGATATAATAATGATTTCCAATGTATGCAATGCAAATGATTATGCAACTACATGATAATGATAATGTTTTTGTTAATGTCAAGTATACTCAATCCATTAATGATAAAAGATAACATCATTTTTGAATTCTCCACCGGCCTTTGGAATAAACCACTCTGCAGATGCAAAACTAACATAAATGTAATCTAATTTAACCATGAAAATATACATATGTCAAAATTGTCACCGTAACAGTCCATTTATCATGCTTTTTATCATCATTGAGCCTTTAAAATGTTGAAAGTGAGTACAAGCATCAATGGTACAATTTAGACCAATGATGACCTAAGTACTACTTTCATGATTTTTGATATTGCAAGTTAACACAAGCATCTAGGTATAATAAAAACAAGATGACTTGAGCATTTCTTGCGTAAATAGACAAGAATTAATCATTTTACTATGTGAATTTGGAATGTCATCAATGATACTTTGTA
The DNA here is from genome assembly GCA_007258455.2 of Sequoia sempervirens. Taxonomy (NCBI): domain Eukaryota; kingdom Viridiplantae; phylum Streptophyta; class Pinopsida; order Cupressales; family Cupressaceae; genus Sequoia; species Sequoia sempervirens. The sequence goes on from VDFB02323586.1 coordinate 4,592, forward strand.
GAGAATGTCTCGCGACAATTCACACAATAATAATGATCAACTCACAGACAGTAGACAAAGAAAATACAATTCTCTTTCCTAGCTTCTCTAGTTCAATACATCATCAAGTTGCTCCAAAGAAATGATAACAAAAATCAAAGTACAACATTTGAACATTCAAGCTAAAGCGATAAAATCATGATTCAAAAGAATATCATCCATCTAAAGTTGTTTTGATTGACTGGATTTCAGCTATTTGATTTGGATGATTGATTTTTTTTAAATGTTTTGATGTTTGATGTATGTTCAATGTTGAGTTTCGCTATGATCAGTGTGTTTGCTTCGTTGCCATACTATTGTTTTTCCATTTGATTAAGCTCAAAGTTTATTGCCCCCAATGAGTTTAGGATTTTTCCCCCAAGCTAGGGTGAGACACGACCATAATTTCCATGATATGTACATGAGGTTCTCTTTCCAATGATAGGCGGAATGTTGGTGAAAGTGAACGACCAAGACATACATCTAATAGATGGAAAAGCTAATTTAAATCACAAGTAGGGCCTATTTCTAGGTTTTCACTACATGTTTTTAGTGCACTTTTTCAAATTTTATGATGATTTTTTTTTGTCTTTTCTTGATTTTTTTTTGTATTTTTGTATTTTCTTGATTTTTTTGTATTTTTTCTCTTTTCTTGAATTTTTTTTTATATTTTCTATCACCAAGACGCCTATTTGCGAAGTTTTCATTAAGGCGACCATTTTCCCAGGACTCTAACCATGTACTAAATGATTCAGGTGTAGAATTTTTTGAGATGGAGACTATTGATAGGTTCATCGAACAAATCCCCTTCAGGTGTAGACAGTTGATAGGCTCCAAATCCATAGACTGATATAACAACAAAGGGACCTAGCCAATTAGGTTCAAACTTCCGTTTCTTTTCTCTGTCTTATTGATTTCGAGGGTTTTCCTTTAAGACCAAGTCACCAACCTAAAATGCTCTAGGTTTTACTCTGTGATTGTAGCTTCTGGACATCCTCTGTTGATATTCCTTCAAATGGTCCATAGCTTGTTGGCGACATTCATCCAACAATTTCAGCTCTTGAAGTATAGACACTATAATCCTCATCTGAAATAATTCCCTTTAGTGACACACAGAGTGATGGTATCTCCACCTCAATAGGTAGGATGGCCTTTGATCCATATACCAAGGAATATGGTGTATCTCCTATAGGTGTTCTGATGTTGGTTCGGTATGCCCACTGATCAAGGTTTAGTTGACTGTGTTAATCATGTCCAACAACGTTGACTGTTTTCTTTAGGATTTTCAGAATAGTTTTGTTTGAGGCTTTTGCTTGGCCATTTCCTTGAGGATAGTATGGGGTTGAAAGACAATGTTGGATATGAAACCTCTCACACAGTTCCTAAACATCCTGATTCTTAAAAGGTCTACCATTGTATGTGACAATGGACTAAGGAATGCTATACCGACAAATGAGGTAATTTAGTATGAAATAAGAAATTTGTTTTCCAGTGATTGTTATCAAGGGAACAACTTCTATCCACTTTGTAAAGTAATTTGTGGCTGTGATTATAAATTTGTGTCCATTAGATGAAGATGGATTAATATTTCTTACCAAGTTCAATCCCCACTGACAAAAAGGCCATGTTGAAGTGAACGGTTGCAATTCTTGTGCTGGTGCATGGATTAGGTTACCATGGATTTGAAATTTTTGGAACTTCTTAATAAATTATAAAGACTCCTCCATAATCAACCAGTAGTACCCCAAACAAAGGAGTTTATTTGCTAGGGTTAGTCTGCTTGAATGAGTTCCACAAATACCTTCATGAACCTCATGTAAGGTTGTCTCAGACTTGTTATGTTCTAGACACCGAAGAAGAGTCCCATCCAGACCTCGATGGTAAAGTATGTCAACAATTAAAGTATGTCATACGGTTTGGCGAATGAAGTTGCGTTTTTGTTTTCTGGAAAGATCGGGAGGAAGGATATTGTCTTTTAGGTAAGCGTAGGTCTTTCCACAAATTGAGGATTCAACGTCAAATAAATGACATATGGTTTGAGATTCAGGATTATCATAAGCAGGATTAGACACTTCTTCCACCATAAATTCATAACAGCCTTGCTTTTCTGGTATCTGTAAGAGAGAAGCAATTGTTGCCATAGCATCAACAACTTTATTTTTTTCCCTTGGAATCTATTCAAATTTAATATCCACAAAGTACTTTTTGTAATCATCCACCATTTTCTTATACGACATTATCTTCTCATCTTTGGTTTGATATTCATTATTTACCTGATAAATGACTAGTTGTGAATCTCCATATACTTGTAGCTCTATGATCTTCCATTCAACTGCCACTTTGATGTCAATGATTAATGCCTCGTATTTAGCTACATTATTTGTACATGGAAACATGAGTTTGTAGGAATTTGGGATGGTATGTCCTTGAGGTGTAACAAACAAAATTCCTACACCTGACCCACGTTGTGTGTAGGACCCATCAAAATAAAGCATCCATTGTTGTGTTGTCATAGTAAGAATGTTTGCATCAGGAAACTCAATGCTCATTGGATGATTATCTGGTAGTGGGGCTTTAGCTAATTGATCAGCTATCACCTGACCCTTGATGGCTCTTCGATCCACATACTGGATATCAAATTCACTCAAGATCATGACCCACTTGGCTAGTCTTCTTGTTAGGGCAGCCTTGCTGAGTAAATACTTTAATGGATCAATATTTGCTACGAGTTTGACTGTGTGGGTTAACATGTAATGCCGCAACTATTGAGTAGAAAATACCACCACCAAACAAGCTTTCTCGATGAAGGTGTAATTTATCTCATAACCATTCAAAGTCTTGTTGATATAATAGATAGCCTGTTCATTTCCCGCTGGATCTTCTTGTGCTAATAGAGCACCCAAAGAAATCTTAGTTGTTGCAATTTATATTAATAGTGGTCTCTCTTCTATAGGTGGCATTAGTATGGGTGGTGACATCAAATATTGCTTTATTTGATTGAATTTTTTTTCACATCCTTGATCCCATTTGAAAGAGACATTCTTATGTAGCAAATGATGGAAGGGATGGCTTTTGTCTGCTAATTGGGAGATAAACCTCCTGATTGATTGTAACCTGCCCTGTAGAGACCGTAATTGACTAATATTCTTCGATGGTGGTATTTCCATTATGTCCTTGACCTTGGTGGGATCCACTTTGATACCCTTTTCTGAAACTATGTATCCTAGAAGCTTTGTTGATGTAACACTGAACACACATTTCTTAGGACTTAATCTAACATTGAACTTCTCTAATCTGGTAAATATTTTGTCCAGGATCTCTAGATGTCCCTCTCTGGTATATGAATTTTCTAATATATCATCCACGTAATCCTCCATAAAGGTATGCATCATGTCATGGAAAATGGTGGTCATTGCTCGCTGATATGTAGCCCCTACGTTTTTCAACCCAAAGGGCATGTCGTTCCAACAGAATGTTCCCCATGGACATGTGAATGTTTTTTCTCCTGATTGTCTAGTGCTATTTTGATTTGGTTGTAACCTGAGAAGCCATCCATTAGTGATAACATGGCATGCCCTATTGTTAAGCCTACAATAATGCCAATGTTTGGCAAAGGAAAATTGTTCTTTGGGAATGCCTTGTTGAGATCTCTGAAGTTATTACATATTATGATACTACTATCTGGTTTAGAAATAGGTACAATATTAGAAATCCACTCGACATAATCAATAGATCTAATGAATCCTGGATCTAACAACTTTAGTTATGCTTTTACCAACAAGGTGATATGCAAATGCATTTTCCTTAGTTTTTGCTTCATAGGTTTTATTCCATATGGTAGAGATAAATGATGCATTAGAAGATCTGGGTCTAAACTAGCATATCAGAGTAAGACCAAGCAAAGTTAATGTGTCTTCAAAGAACTTGGTGAATTTAGGCTTTTTTGTTCAGTCATAGATGTTGCCAGATGTAGATTTTTTGCTTTTTTTGTTGTGCCAAGATTGATAGACTATGTAGGCTCCACCAATACTGATGATCTTTCATGATAGTGTTCTAGAAGGGTGTCAAATCTCCCATCTTTCGGTGCCTCAAAGAAGTTTTCACTGTCAGATGTTTTCTTTACTTTTTTACTTTTTTGAGATCTAATGCTGCCATTAAATGGTTTTCACCATTAGATCTATTATTCATGTTTTCAATTTTGCAACTGGAAGATTTGACACCCTCTTGACTCAAAGCATCGTTATGAGATTTATGATTAGAACTTGTGTCAGGTTTGTCACAACAAAGGAAATTAACGATAACGTCATCATTCACAAAGATAGGTACATTGATAGGATCAGTTGGTTCCTAGTCGATAAGTTTAGGATGTATTAAGGATAAAAGATCATCAGATTGGCTAAGGTCAACGTCAGTGAGGGTTTTGATAGCTATGTTGTAAAGGTGGTCAATAGCGATCTCAAGGTATATGATATTACTCTTCTCCAAGTCATCCATCTCACTCGATATTTATCCATCCTCACTTGAGTCATCGATATTCTGTGATCCAAATACAAGGGTTCTAGTCCCTGAGCTTTGTCCCTCCTCATGTATGGGTGCATACTCTTTTATGACATCAATTTGTATGTCCTTGTATGATACTTCAGATAAAGAATCCCACTCATACTCATTGGAATCTGTTTCAGAACTATCTCACATTTGAAGGATTCTTTCAACAACTCTATCAGTGATTTCTTCTTGTGTTTCTTGTATATAACCCAATCTTGTTTTGTCCTTTGAATGAAGTGTGGGAGGTTGGATGGGTTCCACAATTCCCTTTTTTCTTTTTCCAATAGGTCCTTGTATTTCATACCCCATTTTCTCTAATAGTGTCCTTCCCTTTCCATATTGATCTGCCTTTATGTTGATAGTTGCCAATGTAGATGCTTCCTCATCTTTGTAGAGCCAATTGAGGATTTCCTTATCTTTGGATTCATCTTCTAAAGTACATGCCTTTAAAAATATTTCATCCAAAACCATAGTAAGTTGTGATGATTGTTGTGTTAATGTTGAAGGCTGCCCATATGATCTTGGATATGATAGCAACTATGAAAGACATAAAGATTGCTCGATGGAATACTCTCCCATGCCTTTGTCTTTTAACTGGATATTTTCTTTGAATTGTTGTGATAGAGAATCCAGTTGAAATTCATTGTTTGATGGAGTGGAGTCAGCAACACTTGTATCTTTTGACTGGTCCTTTTTCTAAACCCATTTAGATAAAACGTTTAGTTTCCTTTCACTATTGGATGAACTAGAAGTGTTTGCTTCCCTATTATGGGGCAAAAAAGTGTCTTGAGTTGTTTTAAGCATGTTACAATATTGGGGATTGTTGTAGTCAGTTGAAATAGTGACTTCTTGTCCATTTATAGGAAACTTTAAGCACAGATGATAAGTTGAAGGCATTGCTTGTATTTCATGAATCCAAGGAAGTCCCAGGAGCATATTATAAGTTAGCTCTTTGTCTAACACTTGGAAAACTATATTCTTCACAATTGGTCCTACTTGAATAGGCAACACGATCAATCCCTTGGAGGATCTCTCTTCTTCGTTATAGGATTTTATTGTGATTTTCCTTCTGGCATCAATAGCATTATCAGAATATCCTAGTGCACAGATCAGTTTTAAAATGCAAATGTTTAAACCAGCTCCACCATCTATTAGGACACGTTTAACACGGTGTTTGTGGATTAATACTTCAATGTGAAGGGTGGCATTGTGCAAATGAGTAAGTGATACGTCATCTTGTTCAAAAAATGATAGGTAGTGAGGCGTGGTTAAGTTTCCCACCATATCCTAGAATTGGAAAACTTCCAAATTATTGGGTACTATGGTGGCCACAAGAGCTTGTTCCAAAACCTCCTTATGAGATGGTGAGATTTTAAGGAGTTCTAATATTGATATTTGGGCTGGTATTTAGTTGATCGACTATGGTGTACTGATTTGAAGGGGCAATAGTGGTTTCAGATGTAACTCCTTTCAATATTACTTTAGATTGCCCCCTTGTTATCACGTTGACTAGTTGGTAATCTTGCTTTTTCCTAATTTTTATGACATTAATCTGATTGTTGGTTGTGACCATGTTTGATGATGGATTTATTGGTACGATGTCATTGATTCCCACATTATCAATTTGATTGTCAATGACACCATTATTTTCAACCACAAAAATAAAATGAATAGTGTTGTCATAAATGTAGTTTACATTTTTACCTTTACTGTTTGCATAAGAAGATTCTCCCTTTTCATAATTTGGTAAAGGATTTTTAAATGCACCATGATCATTTTTTGTTTGATGTCCTACGAATATTGTCTTGTTGTCAATCAAATCTTGTACTATATGTTTCAACTGCGTACAATTGTTTGTTTTGTGTCCTTTGTTTTTATGAAAGTCACAGTAGTAGTTTGTATCATTCCACCAAGATGGCTTTACTCTTGGTTCCCAATTTCTTGCTTTGGGTAATGTGATAAGTCTATGTGTAAGAAGTTCTCTCATTGTCGATTCTAGTGTCTTTCCCAATGGTGTGAATCTTCTTTGATTTGATGGTTTTTGATATGATTGTGGTTTAGATTCACCATTGTTCGGATTGTTGTTTTGATTGACACTTTGATTGATGTTTTGGTCATTGTTTTGATTGGTATTTGCAATATTTTCCATCAAATTAAATACCGGTTTTTTATTTTGTGTTTCATTTGCAGCATCATTGTTACCAATATTTCTATTCTTTTTCCAAAACTTTGGTTTATCATTGTTATTGTAGTGATTCAAGGAGTTTGTATTATTTGATCCTTCATTGTAGATTTTTATTACCCCTCTCTTGACCAAGGATTCTTCGATCTTGAGCCCATTTTCAATCACTTTCTAAAATGTAGGTGGGCATTGTAGTTCAAGCCTGTAGCTCATCTCGTCAGTTAGGTTGTCAATGAATAGTTCCATCTTTTCTTCTTCAGGTATGGAACGAGGATACCTAGAAAACTACCTTCGTCGTTGTTGTAAAAATGAGAGGAATGTTTCACCTTTCTTTTGTTTTGTATTGTAAAGATCCTTTATTGTTAGCTCATGTTGAATATTATAGGAGTATTGTGAGATAAAATTGTTGAATAGTTCCTCAAAAGATTGAATTCCTGGTTATAGTTTAGAGAACCATTCCATACATTGACCTCCTATGCTTCTTGGAAACAACCTCATCAAATAAGTTTCCTCTTGTGCAAATTCTAAACTCATGGTCCTAAATTATCTCACATGATCTATTGGATCAGTTTTACCATTGTATTTGTTGTATTTTGGGAATTCGCAATGTCTAGGAAATGGTATCATGTCCACACTTGGATCAAAAGGATAGGGAAAAATGTCATGTAATGAATACCTTCTTGTGGTTCCTTTTTGTATATCTTGAAGTTATTGTTGAGATTTTTTCATTTGATGTGTTAGGACAATCACTTGATCTATGTTTTGTGGTTTAGTTTCAGCTCCTATAGGTGCTTCTTTGATTCGATTAACGTCAAAGTCCTTTGAAAGTTTTGCACCTAGTTCAACTAGCATTAAAAGGTATTTTTCTCCATCCTTTTCCAAAACCTTTTCCATGAATTGGTGAAAGTTAGGATCTTGTTGTGCAGTTTGTATGTCCTCTTCAATTATTTCCTTAGGTTCAGATCGATTAAATCCATGAAATGGATTTTCTTCAGCCATGATATTTAGAGATTCAATCTCTTTTTCTATGAGTTTTTGTCTTTGTAACCTTGTTAAAATGGGAATACAAGTGTTAGGATTTTCACTAAACTTTGATATTTTTGTGAAGTAGTGCCAAAGATAATAACTAAGCCAAATAGAATGATAAATTCTATTGATGAGACTAATTTATATTTTTCTCTCTTTTTTTATATCGTTTCATTTCGTGGTTGTAGGATGACTGATCCTGATAAATGAAACTTAACTTAATAATCAAGAGTTTTTTTATGACAAGGCACTTTAAAAGTGTAAGATCTTGGTTTAATTTGGAAGAGTTTGACTTGTAAGGTCCTATTTTTCCCAAGTTTAAGACATTGGTTTGACTAATAATTTTTTTTTGTTTTGATAAAGATCTGAATTCTGACATCCACTATCTGATAGGAGGTAAAAATAGCTCTCTGGTTTTTTATTGTGGATGCACTATAATAGACCTTAGATGCACTATAACGGACTTCAGATGTGCTAAACAGGGTGTGAATGCATTGATAAATTGACTGAATGCACTGAAAAACTAGGTAAATGCATTTTAAAATAGGGTGTATGCACTGAAAAACTAGGTATATGTGTTAATAGATTGGGTATATGCATTGTAACAGAGGTTGGTTGCGCTAAAATTTTGGGTAAAAGTGTTGATAGATTGTATAGATGCGTTGCAAAACATGACAAATGCGCTGAAACAAAGTTTTAATGCACTGTTTAAATAAGGTAGATGTGCTAATAGATTGGGTAGATGGACTGAAACAGAGGTTGGTTGCACTAATCTGGAAGTGGTCAATATTTTTATAGTTTTTTCTATTTGTTCTGCTTTTTCTCAGTAAAAATATTGATTTTAGGGTGTAATTTTCTAACAAATGAAGATTTTGGAGGGGTATTTTGCTTGTAAATCTTGGAAATTGATGATCTAATTGGATGATACCTTCATAAATGACTTTACACACACCAACAATTTTGTAAACATTTTTTTCAACACTACATATTAAACAAAGAGTGTGTATTCTGGAATCAAGTCTGACTCTTTCAATTTCCACATGTTTAACACAAGAAAATATAGTTCAAACACTCTTCTAATCTCAAGGGTCACTAAGAATATCACAACCCACAGCTTGAAACTATGTTAGTTCACACAGCCTTGTCACCCCCTAGAGGGTGCCTGTGTTTTTTCCTTTCCCGAGTCTTAACCAAAGTCGAATCCTCCACTTTTGGCCAGGGTCTCTGAACTATATGGTGAGTGTCTTGGGGGCAGATTCTTCCCTCCCCTTGCACCATGATATAAAAAGTATTCATAAATTGACACAGTTGGATTCTACACTAAATTTCATATAAAGGGTATCCGTTCAACGCAACAATAGATAAACTCCCTCAAGAGACCTCCCAATCTTTAGAACAAAGATTTTGGGGATGGTTATCTTGCACACTGCCATTGAATGTGGGTTTCCCCAAATTCACTTTTGTTTAGAGTGGGTTGGAAAACCTGGCTTTGGTTGTTCCCACTTAGGTCATTCCCATAGGGTGAGTACTTTTTCCCACTACAACAGGCCTTCTAAAGGTGCTAATAAAGCATAATAGAAAGTCTAGCATTCTGATCATCTAGTTAAGGGGAGAGCATAAGCCTATTGCTTTTGAAACAAAGTGGACATGGGGGTTCAAACTAAATCTTTAATTAAGCTAGATGCACTATCTTAACCAAAGGAAAAGCAATGAAATAAACTTGAAACTTTGCCAAAAACCATTAGTAATTTGTGATATTTTGTCTTTGACCAACGTATGTGTTTTCCAGCAACTGTCTTTGACCATCGTATTTTTCCAACAAGATAGAAAACAAAGATTAATTCCAAATTTTTTTTAGAAATAGTTAGATGCACCATAACAGTCATTATATGTGCTAAACTAAGAGTTATATGCACTACAAAATTTAGTAAATGCGCTAAAAGAAAAGATAGATGTGTTACAGAAAAACCCATTGACTATGATAAAACTGGTACTGGATGTGCCCAAATAGTCTTCGGATGCACTAGAATATTCTCTAGATACACCAGAACAGTGATTAGATGCGCTAGAATATTCTCTTGTTGCACCAGAATAGTGATCAGATGCGCTGATCTAGAAGTCATATGCGCTATAAGAACTTTCAATCGCGCTAAAATGGAAACATGTCAAAACCTCTGAACGTACTTTTTCTAGAAAATTGTTAAAATTGGGGTTTTTCGCCCCACGGTGGGCGCCAACTTATGTGTGAGTAAAATATGCGTAAATGAATAACAAACAAACCTAATAAGACTTTATATCAAGAGATTTAAACAACAATTAATCTATTTAAAATAGGAAATCTCTTAAAAGCATCCTATTGTTCCCTATCTCCAAAGATTTATTAAATCATTGTGGCTCTCAAATTGTGTAAGCAATGTGACTGTTAAAATGACAATCTAGAGTATGAAACATAGTAAAAATGCAGGAATCTAATCCTATATAATGATTGCTAAATGATATGATGATGATACTGAAGCCTAAAATTGACATGAAAATGATAAAACAAACTACTGTAAACTAAGATGCAACTAAATGAAAAGCCATTATTATGATTGCTATTTTCTCAATGCTCAAATGCTTAATTGCTCTAATGTTATTTCTGCAAAGTAAGATTGCACAAAGTTGGGATCCATTTCTTGTAGAAAGAGGTTGTATTTATAGATTCTCGGTAGCATATTTGTGATGTGGCAACAAAGAAAAGGTCTAGATTTGATTTGAAAAATTCAATGGTGAAAGATGAAGAAGCTTGAGAAAATTATGGAGATTTTTCCTCCCCACAAAAGCATTCAGCCAGAGGATAGGAATGATCAATGGAAGAAGATGAAGAAGTTTTCCTGTAATTTGTCTCCAATTTGTCTCCAAATTTGTCCGTGAAGGCTGAGTTGAATTAATTGGATATGAAATATGTAATTTTGTTGGTGGATATGGTGAGTGAAAAGGGAAATAGCTATAGAAATATGCTTTTATTTGAATATTTGGATTTATTTAAATTAGCAAAAGAGGATATTTAATTTAATAAAACAAACTATAGAAATCTGTTTATTAAATAAACATAGAAGAAATGTGGTAATTAAATAAAACAAATTATGAAACTTGCTTATTTAATTAAAATAGAATGATGTGATTAAGATAGAATAAATATATAATTATAGAATAATTTGATAATAACAATTAAATTAAATAAAGTATGTGATTTATTTATTTAATTAAGTTAAAATAATATGATAAAAATAGAAGAATTAGAAGTGAACTATATAAATAAATATTTTTATTTATTTATAAGTAGATGAATTAAAGGAGTCAATTAATCAAATAAATTGTATTTAATTAATTAGATTATCAAGACCATTTTTAGGTGTATACAGCCCCAACAAATTTCCTCTCTTTCTTGTGCGTAGGTGGACATGCATTTGGAGCTAATTGGTGAAAAGACACTTTTGTGAAGTTATCTTCATCACCTTAGTTCTAGTCTATTTACTTTATCATTTTAGTATCTATTTTGCATATTTTCTCATTTTGTTTTTACCATCTAGATTAAACTAGCTAGGTTATTAGTAGGTCTTTTTGGTAGTTTTATTGTGTTCACTATTTTCTGGTCGTATGGACACCAACGCACCCGAGAGATGCCAACGCGTGACACTTGCATCCCAAAACTGTGATGCTATCCTCGGATAGAGAGTTTTCTGAGGCACAAAACCGACTCCAAAAAGCCAGCTTGCCTAGCCCAAATTGAAGTTCAGGTATGTAGAGCGATCTAAGGACTTTATAGTCTTCAACATTCTCATCCCTCATTTCAAACACCCCTTTAGAGTGAGGTAATTTAGGGCATCCTTCCACTCTTGGCTCTCCATGACCTAGGGCCTTGATGTAGTTGGCGCCCCTCTCTTACACAATGTATGGGGTATTGAATCAATCCCTAATAATTTGACAAAACTCATTCATGCCTATTATGATTGTACAACTAAAACTTAATACCCAACATAATGAAATGGACAATAAGAAACTCATTACAATACATTTATCTCCCTTTATCATTCTATAAAACATAATTCCAAAGGTAACAACTTGATAAGTTTGTGATCTGATGAACACTATTAAAGTCATAACAAGCACTTAGATTTCCTAGTAGTTTTCATGAAATCAAATAATAACTATTCAAACTATAGATTTAAACTGTAACTAACATGGAATTATATTTATAAAATCTACATTTGAATACACATATATATTCACATATGCACATACAATTATCATTACCTATTGACACTTCCTATTAAGTACATCTACATCACAATAAGAAACAAATATGACAAAAATAACTACTCCACACAGGGCAACCCTCTTTATTAGAAGATAATATTATAACCAAATAACCAAAATAATAACAAAGATTATTCCATGGTTTATTAGAAGATAATATTATAACCAAAATAATAACAAAGATTATTCCAAGGTTAGATAGCAATTAATAACCAAATTTCACAAGGTAATGACTATCAAAATATTAACTAAAATATATAAACTTGAGTATCCACTCTTTCCTACAATTAAAGTTTCATGTATGTCAAAACAATAATCTAAATCAAAATCCCAACCTTAGATTTAAAATCCAACATTAGTAATGTGACCAAATCCACTTAAACTACCATGTTAAAAGAAAAAGAAATATAGGTGCTTGTGAAGAATCAAAAGGATTCCCACAAGATAATGCTAATTCTAATACACCAACTCTTTATGAAATATGAACTTTTCAAACACCTAAATAAAAATAGTCAAAATTCTATATTTGCTAGATTTATATACCTAAATAAAAAAGGCCACAACTCCATATTTGCTAGATTTATATACCTAATAAAAATGGTCACAATTCTAAATCCACTAGAGAACATAGAACATAATATGATTGCTACAATTTTATAGAATAGTGTATTTGAGAAGAGACATTTAGAGGAAATATTATTGGACCAAAAATTAGGTCACTCATATCGGAGTGAAACATGGGGAAAAGAACCCGAAGATGGCTAGAGCCGCTAGGGTTATCAATGAAATAAAGTGTATGGTTGGAAAAGATCAACTAGGTATAGAACTCTTGGTTAGTCTCTCTAGTCTGACTAAAGTGTGTACTCCTCAAAACAATCCTAACATTGTATAAAGGGACACTTTCGAAGATCATGAGAGACAGCTAGGAATGTCGATGCCTCCCATGTCTGTGTACATGGCCGATGTCATCCCCTCGATCAACATCCCTTATGCCTCTTAGAGATCTGAAACTATCAAAGCAAATAGAATACCCTTGGGTTTTAGTTTCACCCCTCCTATCACCTCTAGCAATGGAGGTTTTGGTGGGTTGAGTGGTGGGGGCTTTGGTAGTGGTGGTGGTTTCGTCTGCAGTGATAGTGGCGCTAGCGGAGGCAATTACGATGGAGGCCATGGTGGTGGATTTGGAAGCGGAGGTGGCTCCGGTGGAGGCCCTATTGGTGGCAGCGGCTTTGGTAGCGGTTCCAGCGGTGGTCACACCGGTGGTTCTAGTGGTGGCTCCGGTGGTGGTTGTAGAGGAGGTTCCTCTTGCCCTATGTCTTCTAACGACCCTATTCTGAACACTCTTCTTCAGAACATGGGTAAGATGCAAAGCCAGCTAGCAAGTCTCTCCTAGGCCTCTGCCCAACCTATCTTTCAACCCTTCTTCTGCCATAGCCCGTTATCAATAGAAATTTTGAACACTCCCTTCCCTCAAGGAATGGAGATTCCTAAATTTGAAAAATATGGTAGAAAAGGGGACCCGCAAACAAATGTGTCCACCTTTAATGCCCTATGTGCAAATTTCTTCCATTATGATGCATTGATGGTGAATTTATTCCCCTAATCTCCTATGGATACAACACTCGAATGATACTGTTCCTTACCCGATAATTCCATCTTCTCATTTGATCAACTTGTAAACCAATTTCTACAACAGTTCCAAGCTAATATCGGACAGAAGATGACCTTTTCGGATCTCGTATGTTGCAAACAAGGTGATAATGAAAAGATTATTGATTTTATAGCACGATACCAAGTGCTCTTTTCACAAATCTCATATTTGCTGCCCAATTCTAACATGCAAAAGGTGTTCATAGGCAACTTGCAAAGACCTTGGCACGAGAAGTTTTCCCTTATGAAATACCCTTCTTTCGCGCATCTGTGTGCTACATTATAAGAGTATCAAAAAATTGTAGTTCAATTCGAGGGATCCTCCTCGCACTCCTGTTCAAAAGGAAAGCCCATTGTATTGATCTTTGGGAAAGGTAAGGTTGTTGCGAATGTAGTAGCCACTACGAATGATAATGGCCTCAGGCACAATTGAAAGTTTACAAAGTTAGTAGAATCTTATTCTTCCATCTTGCAAAAGCTGCTAAAGGATAAGATCATAACTCTAGAGAACCGTAAGCCTCTTAAAGAACCCTTCCCTAGATGGTATGATCCAAATACCTTATGTCAATACCATTGAGTTAACGGACATGATACCAAACACTGTATGCGCCTACGTCATGAGATACAGGACTGCATAGAGGATGGTAATATAAGTCTTGATGGAAGTAAACAAAATATGAAAAAATCAGTGGAAAAAGTGAATAGTGAGTTGTAGATATACACGAACCTGTTTCCATCACATTCTACTAACATGATTATCGATGCCCCTGATTATGTCACTCAGGCTGAGGCCTATGTTAACATGGTCACGGTTACCCCTACCACACAACCTGTGCCTGGTTCCCTGGACGTGGCATTCACATTGTAGGACTTACCCCTAAAAAACAAGACCTCTCCCCTCAACATTCTCACTCCCCTCAATGGAAACATTGTGGCAGGGGTCTTGGTCAACCCCGCGAGTCGAGTGAATGTCACTATAGAAGAGATGTTGTGGCTTAATTCATTACATAGAAAAGAGTACGAAAAAACAAAATCTACCATCCGTACACACGATGGTCTTTGTCTAAAGTCGTACGGCTCAATAATTCTATCCATCCTAGTTGGACCTAGGGTTGTAAACACAGTATTTGATGTTATTTCAGAATTGGATCTATTCAAGATGAAGTTAGGCATACCTTGGCTAGCTTCCATGAATGGAATCCCCTCTGTTATCCACAAATGTTTTAAATTCTCCCATGAAGGTGCAGTGCATGTAATGCATGTCATTGGATACCAGCCATTGGTGTCTTGTGGGGCTTACTCATTGGATCACTTTTGGCCTACCCCGTTTGGTCCGCTCCCTCCAAGAATGGACTTACTTTACAGAAACTACATGAAGTATAAGACTGGGGACAACAGACAACTAAAATTGGATCTTTTGATAGTATAGTAGTTGCCTACCTCCCCTTCTCGAAAAGGGAAAGAGGAGCCACCTCATCCTCAAGATGGCTCTCCTCCTCCTCTTTCTAGAGAAGACTTTTGGATGAATATGCCTAGTTTTTATCCACTAAGTCTAATGATACCACCCTGGCATACACTAAGATCAGGATATCGAACCTCCCTACTAAACCACTTGGGCCTTAGTACTACTTGTATGGTAGAGGAAAAGGTTTTCATGGGGAATATTCTATGTCTCGGCCTCCGTAGCCTCCTACCACTTTTGCTCCCAAGGCAGTAAATTGGAAGAGGCTTGTTGTCGAGGCACTAGAGCTGACTCCCCTTGTTGCTTCTCAACTTGTCCCTCCATTGGAAATAGCTGTGGTGGACACTCCCATGGTTGAGTAGGAGCCTTTTGTTCCTTTGCAACCTCTGATATCTAGCTCGAAGAGTTGCAGAAGCTGCCTTGCATGTGAACACAAGTGTTGGTGAAAGGCTCTCGCGGCTAAGGAGGTCGCCTTATAGAGGAAGGAAGAGGAGACAAACACCCCTATATTAGGTCCTCCTATCACATCCTCCTCTCACCTCCCCTCTACTTCCGTTCAACCAAGCTCTGCATCTTTTACGGCTTTCGTTGTGAGTACAAATGTGCCTGACCCTAAAAAGGTGTAGGTGTTTATCACTCCTTCAGTGGAGCCGCCCTTGTTGATGTCCCTTCCAGATGTCTTTCCTTTCCCAAAACCCGTAGATATGTTGAACACTTTGGTGGTATCTACTGCATGTTTCACTTCCTCCTTTTCCTTTGCACCTTGTGCCTCATTTGTGGGGAATTCACATCCCCCGATGGAGTAGAAGGTTGAGGGTGGTCCTTCCAGCAACAAAGGACGTAAGAGGAGCCCACCTTCCTCAAAAGGTGGTCCCGCACTAGCCTATTTTGTCCCAATGACGGAACCAACCCCGACTTCCCCTGAGTTTGTCACTGCTCCTGAGTCACTCGGTGAGCCTAGTGGTGAACCTCAAGCACAGATTTCCCTGTCCATTGAGGTACAACATGGCACTTCAATGAAATTCATGTTTAACTCTCTAGATGAAGTTTTGGCCTTGTCAGCAATCTTCACGAAATTGTTGACCATAGCTCCACAGGAGCTGAGTGAAGGAGACCTTGCAGGGCCTTCTTCCTTAGCCCTTGTTGTGAGAGGATTGGACGCTCCTCCTATTAACATTCCACCACTACAAGTTCATCCTCCTCCCCCCTATGATGATTTGGAGTGGGAAGCGGATGACCTCTTAGTCGATCAGTGTTAGGGGGAGACCTCTTCTTTATCTTTAGATTAGATGTGTGTGTGTTGTGATGTGTTCCCCAGTGATCATGCTATGTGTGCCTGGATAACCCTTTTCACCCTTGTTGGTACTTGGATACAGGTGTGATTTTTTTATCGTAAACCTTCTTCTATTTGTATCATCATTCTTCCATGTTTGTGATTGATTTTTGGAAAATTGGGGACAATGCAAAGTGTTGGGGGCATTTGGGCTTCCCTTCTAAGTTGACCCAACTTTTTGTTTTTACTTTGTTTTCTCGTGCATTCTTCACATGGTCTGATATAGTATGGGGTTGATGACAGTTTATTTTATATACTATTATTATTATACTCTTATATATATATATATATGAGTAGCTCTGACCTCGAAATATCAGATCACCCTTGTGCCCTTTGTTCGTGACATCTTTGTCTCTTTTAGCTTTTCTCTTATCTTTCTCTCATCTTTGCTTGAGTTTTCCCTTTCATGTGTGACAACACAATTTCTATAACACTTCAATTTTTAGAAAATGCATTCGTTGCCAACAAATCTTTTCTCAAGAATCTTCACAAACCTTTTTAAGAATCGCATTCTCAACTTGGAACCTTAACAAAATGTGTTTCCTTCATCGTGGATTCGCAAAGAAAGAACTTAATACCTTTTCTTCGAGGTGGGAGCAACTTCAACCTTCCCCTCATAAGAGGGCATCTTCTTCCTTTTGAATTCCTTGATGAAGTGAACATCTTTCAAAAGGATCCCTTGATGATGAATCGATTTGAGAAAGAAACATCTCTTCCACACTTTCAAACAATGCATCCCTTGAGTAGACCCCTTTCTTCACGTCGAGTTCCCGAGGGACCCCTTTGAAATTTTTCCAAGCTATTGACAGTCGGCATGACTATCCACTTACTTGCTTGTATGGCCACTTTTGGACATGTTTTATCTATGGGTAAACATGTCCTTTGCAGGTGTGCCTATGAAGCCGCTTTCCAACTCTACGGAGTCTCCCTTCCTTGGGTTTCCTCCATGTGAGAGATCTTGGGGGATGCCTCCCTATAGGTTTGCGGGCCTATAGGGTGCCTCTTCTAAGCTTCCTCCATGGGAGAGATCTTGGGGGTCGCTCCCTTGTAGGTTTGCAAGTTTGTAAGGCACTTTTTTTTGGGTTTCCTCCATGTGAGAGATCTTGGGGGACGCCTCCTTGTAAGTCTGCTAGCCTATAAGGTGCTTTTTCTGGGTTTCCTTCATCTAAGAGATCTCAGAGGACACTTTCCTTGTAGGTATGCGGGCCTGTAAGGAGCTTTTCTTGGGTTTCCTTCATGTGAGAGATCTTGGAGGACACCTTCCTTGCAGGTTTGCGGGTCTGTAGGGCACTTTTTCTGGGGTTTCCTTCATGTGAGAGATCTTGGAGGACACCTTCCCTACAGGTCTACGGGCCTATAGGGCACTTCCTTTGGGTTTCCTCCATGTGAGAGATCTTGGAGGACACCTTCCCTATAGGTCTACGGGCTTGTAGGGCTCTTCCTTTGGGTTTCCTCCATGTGAGAGATCTTGGAGGACACCTTCCTTGTAGGTTTGTGTGCTTGTAAGATGCTTGCTTCTTGGGGCTTCCTTCATGTGAGATATCTTTAGGGTCACCTCCTTGTAGGTTTGCGGGCCTATAAGATGCTTTCATTCTACAACTTCATAGTTTTGTGGGGCTATGGAGTCCTTTGCCTACCCTGTGCTTTCGAGCTCACCAGATTGTGGTTTACTTCCTTGACGGTTCAAGTATAAATTTATAATCTATCCACTCTTTGATCTACTTTA
This sequence comes from Sequoia sempervirens, assembly GCA_007258455.2. NCBI lineage: Eukaryota > Viridiplantae > Streptophyta > Pinopsida > Cupressales > Cupressaceae > Sequoia > Sequoia sempervirens. The sequence continues at coordinate 22,833 of VDFB02323586.1, forward strand.
CCGAAGCACTCATCAGTATTCATGCTCGCTAAAGTGGGGGGAAAATGTATAGGAGCGAATTTGCACCCTTTACGCAAATACCCCTTTTACATATCCTCACCTTAGAAAACCAAATCTGAAGGTGAAATTCCACATCAGTAAGTTGCCTTCCTTCCACTTGGCATGTCCTTTGTGTCAGTAGAAGAATATTTTTTAGGGATGCCCACACAACATGCAAACTTCTACATGTCACGCTTACGTCCCTGATGGATTCTTGCATATGAAGGTGGTAGAGGCGTTACACTTCCTATTGGGAATGATTTGTAACGTCCCTCTTTGACCAACCGACCTCGAAAAAGGTAGATTCTCTCCTTTCTCCTTCAAATTCTTCCATTCTTCATTCAATCCATCTTCTTTTGCATCCTCTAAGCATTCAACTTCATTCTCTTGGAATTCTCCACTCTCAATAGCAATTTAGAACTCCATTGTAGCAACAACACTCCATCAACTCCATCAAGCAAGTGTGAATCAAGCCATTGTAGCAGGGGCTTGAGATTTTGCAACACCTCCCTTCATTGCAGTCGAGGTTGTGGTGATTGTTCAAGCTCTCTTTCTCCATCATTAGCTAGTAAGCTCTTGGTGGAGGTGGTAACATTTTCACTCCTCTCCTTATGATTTGGTTGAGTATCTATATACTATTTTGTAGTGTTATTCATGTACTTCCCTTCTTTGCTTCTTTATCATACAATTTCTCTCATGGCTATTTGGCTATCCATGGAGGTGGAAACACCAAAACGGGGGCTGACTGAGGCAGACCCCTATACAACCCCAACAAATTTCCCCTCTTTCTTGTGTGTAGGTGGATGTGTGTTTGGAGCTAACTGGCGAATAGACACTTTTGTGAGGTTATCTTCGTCACCTTAGTTCTAGTCTATTTACTTTATCATTTCAATATCTATTTTGCATACTTTCTCATTTTTCTTTTACCATCTAGATTAAACTAGCTAGGTTGTTAATAGGTCTTTTTAGTAGTTTTATTGTGTTCACTATTTTTTGTCCATATAGACGCCAACACGCCCGAGAGATGCCAGCGCGCCGTGCTAACATCCCAGAACTGCATTGCCATCCTTGAATAGAGAGTTGTCTAAGGCACAAAACCGACTCCAAAAATCTAGCTCGCCTAGCCCAAACTAAAGTTCAGGTCTACAGAGTGATCTAAGGACTTTATAGTCCTCATCATTCTCATCCCTCCTTTCAAACACCCCTTTTGAGTGAGGTAAGTTAGGGCAGCCTTCCACTCTTGGCTCTCCATGACCTAGGGCCTTGACATGGTTGGTCCCCCTCTCTTACACAACGTATGGGGTATTGACTCAATCCCTAATAATTTGACAAAACTCATCCATGCCTATTACGATTGTACAACTAAAACTTAATACCCAACATAATGAAATGGATAACAAGAAACTCATTACAATACATTTATCTCCCTTTATCATTCTATAAAACATAATTCCAAAGGTAACAACTTTATAAGTTTGTGATCTGATGAACACTATTAAAGTCATAACAAGCACTTAGATTTCCTAGTAGTTTCCATGAAATCAAATAATAACTATTCAAACTATAGATTTTAAACTGTAACTAACATGGAATTATATTTATAAAATCTACATTTGAATACACATATATATCCTCATACACATATATATCCTCATACACACATACAATTATCATTACCTATTGACACTTCCTATTAAGTACATCTACATCACAACAAGCAACAAATATGAAAAAAATAACTACTCCACATAGGGCAAGCCTCTTTATTAGAAGATATTATTATAACCAAATAACCAAAATAATAACAAAGATTATTCCAAGGTTTATTAGAAGATAATATTATAACCAAAATAATAACAAAGACTATTCCAAGGTTAGATAGCAATTAATAACCAAATTTCACAAGGTAATGGCTATCAAAATATTAACTAAAATATATAAACTTGAGTATCCACTCTTTCCTACAATTAAAGTTTCATGGATGTCAAAACAATGATCTAAATCAAAATCCCAACCTTAGATTTAAAATCTAGCATTAGCAACGTGACCAAAATCCACTTAAACTACCATGTTAAAAGAAAAAGAAAGATAGGTGCTTGTGAAGAATCACAAGGATTCCCACAAGATAACGCTAATTCTAATACACCAACTCTTTATTAAGTATGAACTTTTCAAACACCTAAATAAAAACAGTCACAATTTTATATTTGCTAGATTTATATACCTAAATAAAAATGGCCACAATTCCATATTTGTTAGATTTATATACCTAATAAAAATGGTCACAATTCTAAATCCACTAGATAACATAGAACATAATATGATTGCTACAGTTTTACAAAACAATACATTTGAGAGAGACATGTAGAGGAAATATTATTGGACCAAAAATTAGGTCACTCATATCAGAGCAAAACATGGGGAAGATTTAGTTTCGAGATTGTGAAATTATCTCATAAAAAAAATAATATTATAAAATATTTAATCAACTTCAAAACGTAAAATCTAATTGTAACTTTGATAAACACCCTTAATTTTTTCTCTTTTTATTTGTATATTATTTCTCTCCTTGTATTAGTAACCTAATATTATTTATTTTTATTTTTATTTTTTAATAAAATATTTTAAATTTAATGAAAAGGCTATTATCACTTTCTATCTTAGGGGACGCAACAATCTCACATGGCTAATTGTGCCCAATGTTTTGGCCGAGATTCAAACCACCTTATTTTCTTATAATTTATTGGGCCTAATACCATTTCCTCTAAAACCATGCCAGTTATGTTCTGTCCCATATATATTAATTTCCTTTAAGGATGGTGACTTTTGGATCTAGTGGATTTAAGAATTATGACCACATTTAATCGGGTCTTTAAGAAGCCTACAAAATCTTAGAGGTGGGAACAAAATTGCTTTCATAAAGAGATATATGATAATCATTGTTTTATTTTTTCATTCTTCTTTCTAACTGACAATCTCTCTATGCAGTGAAAGAGTATCCAAAAGAACATTAGTGACAATTACAAAGGTGTCTTGTAATAATAAATAAAATAAAATAGTGCAAATTGCAGAAGCCAATCACAAGATCATCTTCAAACTATTATATAACAATTAGGTTTTAAGTATGTCTCATCATAGAGTGCAAGTAATGGAAGTGTAAACTCAATCCAAAGTAAGTGCATGTTAACACAGCTTAATGTAGAGATTTCTATACTACGGTATTTTGTTAAATCCAATTTTTTAAATAAATAGTTTTAAATAATGGTCTCACAGGCATAGGCAAGACGTATGAACTGTTTGACAGGTTACCTCAAGAAACGGGGTCTGAAGCCTAAACAAGGCATATACATCTCCTTCTCAACCTTTGGATCCTTACTTCCCAATCCATTTGATATTATAATGGGACAGTCACAAATAAGGCAAGAGAAAAGTATTCGGAAATCCACACAGCTGAAAAATATAGTTGAAAGGATAAAGCAGATACACATTCAAGTGCAAGCCCAGTTAAAAGAGTCTCAAGCTAAGAATTAATCAAAACATGATCAGCATGAGTTAAGCAAAAGTTTCCAATTGGGGAGAAAATTTAGCTTTACATAAGAAAATAAAGTCTCAAAGGTAAAGCAAATAAGTTAAAAACACTTAGGGATGGTCAATTTGAAATTCTTGAATGAGTTGACACTAATGCCCCATATATGTAATCCATTTTAAAAGTTGAAATTATACGTCTTTTAGAGCCTTCTATGTTAGATAGAGGACTTTGTTGCCTTTTGTTGGAGATCTTGCATCTAAAAAGTTAAGAAGAGCTGGCCAAGGCTATGGGAGGTTTAAATGGTAAGGAGATCGATGAAATATAGAGGAATTAAAGCGATACCTGGATGTAGTTGGATTGAAGGCCATAATTTGGTGCATACTTTTTGTGGATGAGACAAACCACACTCACAGACACAACAGATCTATGCAAGGTTGGAGAAATTGGTTGGGACGCATATTACAAAACCCCATTGAAGTAGAATTTAAGAAAAAAAATGAGATGAATCAAAACCACTCTCCCTACAGCTCCTGCTTCAATCTATTCACAATAAACGAATAGTAGTTCTAAAAATATATGGGTTTAGAGCTACTAGATTCTTGAGCTCGATAGAAGACTTTTGCAGCCTTTAGAGGAAATATCGGTTGTAAAAAAAAAAAACATTATATATTAAATACATTGATATAAATTTAACTATTTAGGGTAAAGGATGTCGTAAAGTTAAAACCTAAATGTACACATTATTAGGATCTTGATAGTACTTTTCATTTTAATATACATACTCTAAAAACATCATGTAGACCCTATTTTTAGGCTGCAGCTCGCCAAATTGGAGAAGTGAAAGGTCAATACCAAGGAGAAAGAGTTTGGGGAAGTGAAACCATGAAACATATCCTATGGCATGCACGAATTGCAAGATATGCACAAATGGATTTGTTTTAAAGGCTTTAGAAATTTTCAAGAAAATACAATATGTAGGTGTAAAGTCGGATTCCACAACATTTATCAGCAAAATGCAAAAACATAGACTAGGCATGTCAATGGTTTGACAGAATATGAAAAATATGGGCGCATAGTCAAGGCACATGAGCTGTTTGGAAAAATGTGTGGGGTATAGAATAGGTGCGTGGGCTATTTGACAGAATGCCTCAAAGAAATGTGGTCTCACAATCTACCATGCTTGAAGGATATGCACATAATTAATTTATTGAATAGGTTGTAGAAACTTTCAAGAAAATGCATTCGGTAGGTATAAAGCCAATTTCCGCAACCTTTACCAGCATGGGAGCATTCACAGCAAAGCCTAAGATTCACATATGATGAATTCAAGTGATAAAGATGGAAACCTTCATAGTTAAGTATCAGACTCAAATCCACTATTCTCTCTATGTGAAATTAATTCTGGCAACCATTACAATTCTAATGTGCAAATAGCTTCGACTAGAGTGTTGATTACATTTTCCTATAAACAGAAATGAGCATAGAGCAAACGAAATACCTTACCAACCTCAAGATCTTGATGTGCAGCAACCGACCTCCTAGACGCAGACGCAAAATTCCTTTCATTCAAAGATGAATTAGGAGGGTGTGAATCCTAGGTTCTGTTGTCTGCAACATTGGTACTGTGTTGGTACTGGAGGAAGTCGTGTTTGAAAACTATGCCAAAATGGAAGCTTTGGAACATGATATGGAAATCCACAAATAAATAATGGAAGGGGAATTTCTAGCGGATGGTATAGACGCAATTCCCCTGGCAGACAAAATGCAGAAACATAGACAAGGCACGTGCACTGTTTGACAAAATTTCTTCAAGGAAATGTGGTCTCGTGCTTTGCAGCGATTGCAGGGTATATCTCAAGGGATTCTTAGAAAAGGCTTAACTCTCCCAAAAATGCAATCAACAGTGTCACATTGAACTTCCCCCCCTTCTCCATGCGTCCTGCATGTCTCCCTTTTTCTTGCACGTTTCCCTTTCAACAAAAATATTTGTACTACCTAAAATTTTGCTATTAAATACATGACCCAATAATAGGACTCAAGGCTTAATTTTGACGGTCGACCTTGCCTGTCAACAAATTTTTTAATGACGGTTATCTATTCAAAGGTGTCCTTAAAACATTATGATATACCTTAGTGTAAGTAAAATTATATATAAATCAAATATATATATCATTATAATTCTATATAAATTTTGACAGTCTATCCAAAATCTCTCCTTTCATCTGATACAATCTTCTTAAAATTTTGATTGTATTTTACGGCAAAAATCTCTAAATACGGTCATACGGCCATCAAATTTAAGCCCTGTTAGGACATATGTCTTATGTTGTGCACTATTTTTATTTATTTTTAAATATCTAATCCATCTAGTAAATGTTGTGATTCAGTTCTAGCATCATAGCTGAAATCTATAATAATAAAATAGTTAATTTAATTTTTTTATCCATAAGAGCATGATATAACAAATTAAATACAATCTTCTTGTCATACATATACTAAAGAAATAATTATCATCATAGAGAGCTTTTCATTGATAGTGAACGACTATCGTCTTGAGTCACTAATCATTTTTATATCAAATGGAGTGCATACTATTTCAAGTTAAGTATCTTATCTTGGTAAGTAAATGCTTCAATTTATCTACTCAAAATACAAGCTAAGCCACGTTTGTCCATTTGGCCTCATGTAAATAAAATTTCAAAAGAAAATTATTATACAAACTTCTCTCAAAATATCCCAACTATGCAATTTCAATTGTAAAACAATAGCACCAACTAAGTCTCTTAATTTCCCTATCAATGATGTTTTAAACCTAAGAAAACCATATTAATACACATTAAGCACATTAAAGATTAATCTATTACTTTAATTGATTAGAAAATGTTGGAAACTTGAAGCCATTTAAAGACAATTTCCACATAACCCAAAAGAGAAATCTATGCAAATATGCGTTCAAAATCCACATGCAAGAGAATAGACAGCATACCCATGAAAATATGACACAAGATATACCCTAGAAAAACCCTCAACCTAGCCTCCAAAAGCATCCATCTCTTATGTATTATTCAACAATAAAGATTACAATACATCTTCAGAGTCTTCATGAACACCATTGAAGCAACAAGCCCTCTCCAAGCAATCCATGTGAACAAGCATGCAACCACACATCCCATGCCATGCTTCAAACCCTCACAAATGCTAACCAGAGCTAACTTGCCAATTGACCAACCTAAATAACTACCCTTGTGGTTGCTTTTATAGAAACAAGCTCCCACAAAACCATCAAGTGGTATTACACAAAACCTTGTGACTAAAATCATGAGATTACAAAACCATGTTCTCACATTTAATATTGGGTACTTTATTTAATTTTATTTTTCCCAATAATAAATAATTACATTTTTATCAACTTAACTTATGTCCCAATGTTACATACAACATAAAATGGCCCCAAGAATAATTACATTAAATACATTATGCAAGGTGTACAACACACCTTTTTCTAACATTCTCCCACTTGTTGTATACATTGCATAAGGGGAACAAGTAACCTATATACATGAATCAAATGAACAATCCATATAGCCACATGTACCAAAATGGAATCAAAGTGCTCTATGTGCTCCATCAAGATACCTGCAACAAGAATCATACACTCAATCCAAAGGTAACAATATGCACCAGTAGTCATCAAGATACACAAAACCATAGCTGAAATAGCACCCATAGCAAGTGCCAACACATCCAACTATCCATACCTCCAAGGTTTACAAAACATAGTAAACTCATGCCCTAAAAAAAATATACACCAATAAACTGCAATCCTAAACTCCATGTGCAAAACCTGTCAAAGAATGACATACACATCCAAGAGCTCCCATTGCATGGGTAATGCAAATCTGAAAAAGATCAAGCCATACCAAGTCTACCAATAGCATCATATAGAAAGTGTAATCAACATCATGTAGTACCAAGGAATCATCCATAATGATATGCAAAACCTGTATACCAATAACATGTAAGAACAACTCTCATCACAAGTCTCCAAAGCTCTCCCAAGTTCTCCACACCCAAAAAAGAAAAAAAAGATAAAGGAACCTCCATGTCATCACCCAAGAACATAAGTGAAAACACATGACCACAAGCTAGTGATCACTTTAGCTCCAACCAAACCTCAAACCAATGTAATGTGAAACTGAACATCCAAGAAGATAACCAAGACGAAAGAGATAAACATTGCACATCATATACCTGTATAAAATCCTTCTACATACACCTCTAAATGCCAACTGTGTCAAGTATGATCTCCTCCACAACATCCCAAAAGAAAATCCATAAGAACACCTAACCGTTCAATCGCCAAGATCAAACATAACATATGTATCATGTAATCAATATGGATGTAAGCCTCTCATAACCAAAGAAGATCAAACTAAATCCATTCCCAATGAAGGAAATAAGCCCAAAACATCTCCTAAACTCAACATCAATTAATGCAATCACAATGCATAAGGAGATATACATGCCAACACTCCTGAAATGAATCCTCCAAAACCATATATCCATAGCTCAAGATCCATATGCATGAGAAGATAAAGCATAAACATAATGCACCTGAAAGAAACAATGGGCAATACCTCTCAAGTGAAACTGCCGAGTAGACCAAGAGTGGGGAATGAGAATGCTCCTCCAAGACATCCAAGTCATCATGACTCATCCAAGAACACTCTCCTCATAGGTCCATGTTGAACTCACGTCCAACCAAGGTGTAGGCTCCTTGGACTTCCTGCTAAAACCTCATCAAGAGTAACCATCTCAACACATGTCTAATCACAAGAGAACTCTAGCCTCACCTATGTCTCCAAGTATCCATGAGTACCTATAACCAACCAATCCATGTCAAACTCCAAATTCAACATAGCACCATCATGAAGTAATCAAGCAAATGATAGATGTGCCCAATACCAAGAGAACCACACAAGATCAATGTCAAAGCTCCAATCATGATCAGGGACATAAACATGACAACATGATCTAACCATCTCCTACTAGGAGATCTCATACAACAATGCATACATCCTGGTTTTAAGAGAACAAGTACCATGCCAAAACTCTAACACGTGATCAAGAGTAAACCATGACATAATACCATAACACCCTAAACCAAGAATCAACATATGTACTCGATATGAATAAAACCATCCCCTATCAATGAAACCAAAGATTCCAATGAACCATCACTGCATAAAAGTAGAATCCAAGAGTCCATCCATGACACCAACAATCATTGTAGAAGACCGTCCACCATCAAATGGTGAATCCACATCACTACCAACAACTCCCACTGAACTGTGATACCGAGTCACACATGGCATCGTGACAACCATCCTCTCCATGAAGATCATCCAGGTCTACACACACAACTGAAATGTTAGTAACATAAAAAGTAGAACCAAAATCTCCAAGCCAAGAAGATACCTACAACCACCAAACCATTATAAACATATCCAACATCGCCAATCCATCACTGTCAAAAGCTCCCACTAAAAAGTGTAATCAAGCTATCCATGAAATCATGATAACAATCTCCTCATGAAGATCAACCAAAATGCCCTCACACAATCAAAGAACTCAAATGTAACAAGAGCTCCCAAGAGGAAAAGTAAAACCATGATCCTCAAACCAAGAAGATACATCGCCACAACCAAAATCAGGAACCAATCCAACACCACCAACAATGCACCTATATAAACCATCATGATATGCAAAAGTATCTAAAGCTCAAGAAACATCCAATACACCATGATCACCACCAAATGTACCAACAACTCAAACCAACTGTGTCCCACATATCTGCATAATATAGTCAACTACATAGGTCTCACATCATGACTGTACCTAGTAATACAATCTCACCTCCTCAATATGACAACAAAACCAAAAAACCAAGTGACTAAACTAAGCCACCAAACTGAAAATGCATCAACACTGAAATATCTATGGGAAAAGACAACCCATGTTCAAGTCATAAATGCAACATGTAAGTATAGACCTCCTACAACATTGCACAACTTGTAGATACAACAATGCAACATACAAATCCAAATATATACTGATAGCCACGTCAAAAGAGAGAATAATCTGAGATGTACAACTGAGCATACAATGAATCCAACATCAAATCTCTAAGATCCGATCATCCATAAACTCATATTATCACCATAGTCAAAGTAACCCATAAACAAATCAGATAAAGAAAATAACAAATAAACCATGCGAAAATAACTCCAAACCTAATCCACTGTATAGTGCTCTGAACAAGTTTTCATCGATTATTCAAAGTCCAAAATCGGACTTTGTATGCACCTGATATCACCTCTCGAAGCTCAAATAGAACTTCTGACTTCCAACACGAAAAACACTATCAAAACTGTAAAGTCTCAAAAAATCACTAGCGCCACAACATAGAGCATCCAATCTACTTTCCAATGAGTCTAAGAAGAGCAAAAATAGACCACTTGGGTGAAAGTTATGCCCCTCTGAAGTAAAATAGTAGTTTGCATGTGAGGCAAAAAAAATTAGGTGGTTGAGCAGTTGCCCCACCCGAGCGGCGCCGCTTAGCTGGTGGTGGCAAGGTGGAAAAACCAAAATTTCTATCAAATACACTTTAATTTTCAAATAGTTTTTCAATTTTCATTGAACCCCATTTAAAATATTCACGGGTGGAATTTTATAAATAAAATTTAATTTTTTTAAGGGTTTAAAACCCCTTATAAAGGGGACGGCAGTTGGCAGGCCCACCCGGTAGAATGCCAGCGGTACTTGTCGGTCGGTACCACGCTGGCTGCAAGCCACTAGACAGTACCTTCCTGCAAGTGTTGTCGGCCCTGCAAGGCACGTCAGTCAGGAGGTGGGGCGGACCCCCTGCCCCCCTTCAGACTTTATTAAAAAATATATATTTTTTATTTTTTTTCATCTTATTTTGCAGGTTAATGCCGATGGGATTTTTTTTTATTTTCAAATTTTTAATTTTTATTTTATTCTGCAGACGCCCTGGACGACCATACAGCTAGGTTGGGGCTATTTTTTTTGTTTCACAGTAACAGAATTAGGTCAAGTTATATATCAAATTTCATCTCTCGACCAACCTAGATCCAACCATGAGGTCTATTTTGTCTTAGGTCATCTGTAATTTTTCCCCCACAAAACCCTCATTTGAATACATAGCCAAAAAACCCTTTTCACCCAAAATTTCTCACACCCCAAATCTGCAAACAACCCATCAAAACAACAAACCCAAAATCCTCAAATATGCAATAAACAACCTGCAAAACCCTCATATCTTTCCATGTCTTTCATTCTCTCATGCAGTACATAGATTCAAACTCAAACAAAAAAAATTCTTCAACCAAGGGTTATACAATCACAACCATGGCTCTGATACCAAATGTTGGAAACTTGTAGCCATTTAAAAACAATTTCCACATAACCCAAAAGAGAAATCTATGCAAATAAGCATTCAAAATCCACATGCAAGAGAATAGACAACATACCCATGAAAATATGACACAAGATATACCCTAGGAAAACCCTTAAGAGGGAAAAACCTAGCCTCCAAAAACATCCATCTCTCATGTATTATTTAGCAATAAAGATTACAATACATCTTCAGAGTCTCCATGAACACCATTGAAGCAACAAGCCCTCTCCAAGCAATCCATGTGAACAAACATGCAACCACACATCCCATGTCGTGCTTCAAACCCTCACAAATGCTAACTAGAGTTAACTTGCCAATTGACCAACCTAAACAACTACCCTTGTGGTTACTTTTATAGAAACAAGCTCCCACAAAACCATCAAGTGGTATTACACAAAACCATGTGACTAAAACCATGAGATTACAAAATCATGTCCCCACATTTAATATTGGGTACTTTATTTAATTATTTTCCCCAATAATAAATAATTACATTTTTAGCAACTTAACTTATGTCCCAATGTTACATACAATATAAAGTGGCCTCAAGAATAATTACATTAAATACATTATGCAAGGTGTACAACACACCTTTTTCTAACATAATATAATATTAAGGTTTCACTTTTCTACATCCAAAGAAACCTAATTAAAACCAAAATTTAATAAAGCACTTTAATTTTCTCCTTCAATTCTTCTTGAGCTAATTTTCACGTTAGTAACTCTCTTTTAGCCTTACATTTTATTTTCCATTTACTCATAGTCCTCTTGTAATTTTTATAATTGCTTGATTGAATTAAATTCAGTGTGAAGTTTCAATATTGTTGCATCCAATGTTGAGACCTTACTAAGCATCTTCATTGACAATTTTATAAATTGATGTGGAACATAATTTATTTAAGGCTTCTTATGAGTAATAGAAATGGCTGATATGAGAAATGTATTCATTTCAATATCAAAAGGAGATTCTAAAATGTATGGTGTTGAATACCTTAGTGTATTAGATAGATACTTACCATCCCCTAGCCAAATTTAAAAATCAACATCTGCAATCTAAAAGTAAGGAGCAAAGCGGTGAAATTATTATCTTATTTAGTTCATTTCCTTATGAGCACATGAACTTAGGCATGAAACCATAGATCTAAAATATCTAAATGAATAGAATATGATTCATAATTTCAATTCTCATCAATATGCACACCCTAAATAATCATTTAAAAAGGGAACCAATATTTATCGGCATATATTTTCCTCCATTTAATACACACAAGGATTTAGGGACATGGATAAGCCAAATATGACCTATCAATAAAAATGTTTGCACCTATTGAAAAAAAGGGTGGGGCCTTACAATACGGATCTATGCGGACCAATGAGGACAAAGAGTCTACAAGGTGACATGTACTTTATGATGCTTATTTATGATTATTCTAGAATGACTTGGATTTGTTGGTGTGAATGGGATTATTTTCTAACTAATCATTAGTGGGAACCTATTCACATGATGAGTTTACTTAGGAGTTAAGTTATTCCTAGGCGTCATTTCTAGAAGTTAGTTATAATGGGGCCATGTCTCATTATTTTCTTTTAGTCAATTAGGATTTTAATAGTTATGTCATGTATTTAATATTTTCTTTGAGCATTTCATGTTTGTATCAAGGGTGGTTGTCATACCTCATCACACCTTGCCTATATATTTAAGGTGCTTGTACATTATATCATATCATCAGATATCATATCATTCATCTCATTTATCAATATCAACTCTCATATTCATGCAAGATCATGTTATAACACTTTCATGTGGATGGTATCTTTCTTGGTTGATCCTTTGAAGATTGCAACTTCATTTGGGTTCATTAGCATTTCCAACATGGTATCAGAGCTTAGGCCTTGTAAAGCCCATCTCGTATTGGAGAGTTGTAAATTTCTTGAAGAGAGAATTCATTGTAGGTTATTGATGTTAAACAGGCATAGGACAATTGAGAGGGGGGTGAATCAGTTGTCGCAAAATTCAAACTTAAGACAATACTTATCAATTCCACAACCACACTATTTTGTTATTAAGTAAGAGGATGAAACACAAATAATAGAAAGTAAATCAACACAATGAACACTAGATTTTTACGTGGAAAACCCAATAAGGGAAAAACCATGGTGAGGATTAACTCACAATATAAAGAGATTATAAAACTGAATACAAAGGCTCACTACCAAGGGCCCAGAAGAGGACCCACTATCCAAGTACAAAGGATCATTACCTACAGAAAGGACTCACTGTCCAACAGGGAGGCCCACTACCTATAGATACAAAAGAGAACAAAATATTCACCACAACAATTAACACACATCCATAGCTTTGAATAAGGATTGTAGAAACCTTTAGCTCACTGCCTTCAGGAATCCAACACAATGAAGTATTGTTGTCTCAACTCACTCACACACACACACTTCTACTCTTATGATTTGTGGCTCACTTTTGTCACTTTGCATCACACTGTCATACAATTCTTTACAATTCAAATTGATTTTATACCATCCTCAACCTTAGAAACTTTCTCCAAGGTTGGCCACAAATACCTAATTTCATCAATTCAAATTAGATCAGCAACTCAACATTCCTGCGGTGGAAAGGAATGAGGGTGGACCAATAACATTTAACCAAGATAAAAAAAATAATGCCTCGGATCAACCACACACTTCCTCAATTTAATTTTATTCTTTGAATGAAGTGTAAACACTGGGTTGGCCAAACCTAATGAAAACACAAATGAACATTGATGTACACGCTTCCCAAAAAGAAGATGACACACAGACTCCACAACACACTTCATTATGCGTGAGAATACATCTCAAATTTCTTCAGATACATCCACAAAAAATGCAATATGCTTCAAACTCTCAACACCTTTCACCAGTCCATTCAAACTGTGCAAACTCATACTGAAACAATGAAACATGACTTTCGGATTACCAAACTTCAACCTTCCTTTCCAAAACCTAGAGAACACCATCTCAAGACATATCCCAAATCTGCAAGATCTGAAACAAAATAGTGGAGGACTGTGGAGCAGAAACATTTTTCTCAATCCATAGAAGATCAACTCTGCCAGAACAATTCACACACCGGTGAACGTAACTTTCATGTACTATCACACCAAAAGCTAAAACTCAGGATATATCACCACAAGATCATCATTATCAAATCTTCATATTCACACAAACATAGGATCAACATAGGAGAAACGTGGAGTACATACCGGAGCACATTCTGAACACATTCATTATTATGACTTCTCTTTATTAATTTTCTCAAAAGCACTTGGAAACTCATGAACACAGCACATCTACAATGACATAAAGATAGCTCCATGTACTCACAACATCTCAGCAGCATCTTAGCTATGCATGTACAATCTGCAACATATTGAATTGTGTTGACATCAATGACAACATTAATGACAACACCACTAGACTAGCTCATACTTGCAACAATTGAGGGTTTCAATTTTAGGGTAGTTACCATCATCCGGGAGGTAGCTGATTTATGGAGCATATTGGGTCATATTTGATGCTACCATTGCTTCTGAAAGGCCCAAAAATCCCTATAACACCTATCAAATTTTCAAAATTCAACACTTTCATTTGGGAGGCATCAAAGGTTTTTTTAGTAGACAAATATTTTGTACTGTATAGATTTGTATAGATCTATGCAAAAAAATTAATGGCCTCTCCCCTGTCGCAATAAAAAAAATCTCTGTGATATTAATTATTTTGCAGGCAATTTTAATTTTTATTGGGAAAATTTGAAATATTTGTAAAGAAGAAAAGAGATAGAAGAAAGTTTGTGGCTCACAGCCTAGATTGAATTGTTACAATTGCATCTATCATATGCATGAAATACAGTTCCAATGAAGCTCAATAAACTAATTTTGCACACTTCATTTGATTCTAATCTAACACTCTACCTTCCTCTACATTCACGTCACTCTAATATTCTGCTCAACATTCATAACTTAGATTCGCAATTTATTCACGCAATTCACATCATTCACATAACTTTCACATAGAACTTATATCAAAACATCAAAAATAATATATCTTATATATTTGCTTTACCCATAACATCAATTAGGTCAACCTAATTAGATGTATCATTCAAAATATACAAAATAGGACTTGTTGGCTCAAGATTTATTCACACACACTTTGCACTAAGACTCAAATCTTAAAATAGTTTGAAATAGGTCGGCATGGACCTATAATAGATCCCACATAACTTCATAATACTTATTTAAGCTTCACATACCTTCAACCCTATTAGGTCAATGCCACAAGAGACCTAATACAAAAATTCTCCAATTGTACACATATTTAGACATGTGTACCTCAAAACGTCATGCAAATTGGAATGCCCACTCATCTGAAATCTATCAACACTTCTACAAATCCACAAAGTCAAAATCCAATCCATGGAGAAGTGCAGACTCTCCAACTCATATGCATTGAACTAGAAAACACTTGTAACTGTCAGGCTGAACTTTTGTTACACATAAATTTCACACCAAAAGTCAAAACAAGCTAAAATTCTAGAATTATATGTTTCTACTAGCCAAAAATATATACAAGAACCATAGAGGAAAAACTTTAATAGAGAATCAATGTGGACCCAATTACCAGATCCCCCGTATATAGAATTACTAGTATTAACACTTAGTCAATTTTCATCATAGATGCCTTCACCAAATCAAACTTCTTGCCAAATTGCCTTGTACCAACATCCTTAAAATATGTTAGAGCTAACTAAAATGATCTACACCATGATATCCAAAGCAAGATACAATTTTGACATCAATGACAACACTACAATGCATAACAGTATACCTTGTGCTCATCCCACATGGTCATGTTTCCAACAAAAACATTAATGACAAACTCCTTATTCTTCCAATAATCTTCCCCTTTATCATTAATGGCAACATGCCTAAACATCTCCAAAATATTCTCCCCCTTTGACATCAATGGTAAAGGGTGCATACAAAAAAAATTCTAACACATACTAGATCTCCCCCTGAAAAATATATGCATATGTACAGACTAAAAATTGAATTGACTTCCCCTAAGTTAAGTATTAGAGAAAAACCATAAGCTTGTACTAAAAACCACTCTATATAATCAACATATGTACAAAGAATCTAGAACTGAAAAAATGAGAATGTATAAAGAATAGAAATGTTGTCAACTAGAGGAAGTTGACACTTGAAGCTTCTGCACATGTGTCTTCTAGTCCTATTTTCCTTCTTCCTAGATCTTCTTTATTGTCCCAAGTGTTCTACATTATGTTTCTAGCTCCATCAATATCTCTTCTTCTTCTTTTGGAGTGCTAGGAACCAGATTTATCTATGTAGCTTTGTTAGCACTCAAAAGGACACTTGAAATAGATATGAATTTGGAATTTACCAAGTCCCTTAGATTTTCAAACTGCAAAATGATTTTCTCCTTTTGGGCCTGCAATTGGAAGAATTTTTCATGTAGGTCTTCTATTGTCGGTCTTATACTTCCATCAAGATCTTGTGCAGTATCATATGCATTAGAATCCTTATCATTTTTAACTCAATCGAGCTCATTTCAGCATTGATGCTCTTTGTGGCTTTGGGCCACTTCATGCAATATTAGAACAAATCCTTTGCTTCATCCACACAAACTTATGCATCCTTTAGATTTTCTTAAAAAAAATTGTGTTCAAGAGAAAAATTATCGGTGATCTCTATCATTTTCTTATCATTTATCTTCTTTTCAAATTCATTCTCTACTTGTCCTCTAAGATCAGAGGCATGTTCTTTAAAAGAATCAATTAATAACTTCAAATTCTCCATACCAAAAAGTGAAGTGTCAATGCTTGCACTGAGTATAGCCTCTTGCAACGCCTTCACAGCTTCATCCATTAGCTCTCCACTCTTTTTATGTTTTTCTATAATCTCCTTCTAGGTTGATGCATGGAATACATCTCCCAACTAAAGCTTATGGTGTGGGGAAATCTTATTAAGATCCACATCTCCCTGTTGCATAAGTAGTTTTAGTAGTTGTGCTGATACAATAGGCTAAGAATTGAGCTGCATACTAAGTATATTTTTATGCAGATGTATCAAGATGAAAACTCACTTAAACAACCCTTTTTCAAAGTCCTTACACATCAAACAAGGTGACTTCCTTCACAAATTGCCACTAGGCCTTGTAGGAAAACAAACTGGCTTTTTCCAACATAATTTCCACACCAAACCTCATACCCAAAATCTATATAAAAATTTAGATACCCTTTATTCCCTTTGATAACATATCTCAATTTCAAGTTGGGGTGTTTTGTAACCCAAGGCTCTAAAATTGACTCTCATTTGACCAAAGGCCTAATTAGGCTTGTTCAACTAGGTCACTATGTGGTTTTCACACTCTAGGGTTCAATCCTTCACACCAATGCATTAGACATGTCAAATAGGGTCTTCCCAATCATTTCCAACCAAAAAAAACCAATTCCCAAGAGCTTTTTACCCAACCCTAGCTTCTATGTTATCCTTATGCCAAAAACATGAGGTTTTCAGGCTAGGGCATCAAAAAAATTGCATCTATATTCATCCCTTGCTCCTACAACATTATGAACATGAAATTCAACCTATCTACATCCATTCCACTGAGTTTGAATCCAATTCACCGGTGGAATGGAGAGAAATCCATTATTTTCAATCAATACACACCCTAGTGAGGGTTTCAAACAATTTTCAAGAAAACTACTCTAACTTGCTTCAAACCTAATGAAAAATGATGAGACCAATTGAAAATGATAGTAGATTCATTATTTCATCAATCCCAATGCATAAATTATTACTTCTAGGCTATACAAGGCCGTACAGAATAGTTTAGCAACAAAATTAAGTCTCCAAAAGCAGAAAATAGAGCATTTTATTATTTCAAATTCAAAATCTCTATAACTGAACTCTCAACCAATGTTCATCAATGTTTTTAAATAAATCACAAATATTTTCCAACTATTTTCCTACCAAAACTAAACCCCAACCGTTCAACTTCCCTTAACAACCCAAAAATGCAAAATTGCTTGAGCAACTTTTCAACTTTTACACAATTTGACAACTTTTCATAAACCGACCCCACATGACTCAAACTGACCAAAAACATGAGGAATGGTCTTAAGATACCTTATTACAACCAAAATTGACTGATCCACATAAAATACTAACACTTTTAAACTTTTAAACATTAAGACCAAGGTGCCCTACACCAGATTCTTCAAGGAATCTCCAGAGGAGCCGAAGGATTCACCAAAATCCTTCATGTTCTATGTAGTCTTTTCTTTTAATTCCTTTTCCCCATTCTTTTCAGAGCTCACTTGAGTCTCTACCACTATTTTTGCATATTTAAATGTATCTTCATTCTTATATTCATCATCCTTCACATTATTTTCTTGTTCACCTTCCTTCTCTGCATCAACACCATCCTTATTTACATTTTCTTCACTAATAGACCTATCTATGGTATCCAGAGGAGCTATATATTTAACATTTTCTTTAGGTACCAGAGGAGTATCTTCCTTTGCAATGTCTTCTCCAATCGCTACTTCCTCAATATTCTTCTTTGCCACTCCATCCTTTGTCACTTCTTTCATTTCCAGAAGAACATTGTCCTAAGCATATCCTTCATTTGTTGCATGTTCATGTTGAGCATCAATATTTTGTGTTTCTTCTCTTGTATTGACTTCTGGAGTAGTATCTTCTTTGTTTTCTAAATTCATTCCATACTTCTATGCCATGTCTACAATCTATTCAACTAGCTTTTGCATTGTCTTCTTTGTTTTCTGAAGTCATTCCATACTTCTATGCTATGTCTACAATCTTGTCAACCGTTTCTTTCTGAAGCCTCTCAAACTCACGTTTATCTCTACTCATAAGGGTAGTTACCCTTTGCTTTACCCTGAATTTTTTTCTATACAACTCAACCAATGTGGCTTTATTTTCCTCTAAGAGAGGAGCACCAATCTTCTTCAATGCATATTTTTTTATTTTTTCTTCTTCTTCTATTCCTTCTTGCCTTCTCTTCACCAAGACATTTCACAACTCCATAGGAAAAAAAATTCAATGTTCCTCATGTCAACTTCTAAAACAATAATGTACTTAATGATAGCCTCTACAATGGTGGCCTTATCCACCTCATATGCTTCATTGTACAGGGATGCAGTTTTTGCTAACATTTCATGTTGCAAGATGTTATTGAACAGTGCTTCTAACTTCATGGGAGAGTGTGTTCTTACCAGAGGTATTTCCTTTTGCTTTTTCCTTTCATTCAGAGTCTTCTTCTTCGAAGACACTTTCTTATTTTCTCCTCCCTTATTTCCTCTCATGTGGATGACAAATTCCTTCTTTTCTTTCTCTATTTCTTCTTCTTCATCGGTGTCCACAACATCCACTCTTTGTTTCTTGGAACTTGCTTCACTTTGTGAGGCTTCACCTTTCCCTTTGAGAACCAACTGTGGTCCTTCTTCCTCTTATTCTTCATCCTCTTCAGCATTTACACTTGTGACCTTTTCTCTTACTACTTTTTGTTTTGTTCTCTTCTTGGAAGGGGTTGCAGGTGGTGTTACTATACGAGTAGATTTCTTCTTTTCAAACCTTGTACTCTGTACAACCAGAGCGGATTTCTCCTTTACCAGAGGAGTATCGGTTGCTTTTTTCTTCTCACTAATAGGGGGCTTAGTCCCAAAGAACTTCTGGATAGTAGGAGGGGTGGTAGTTGTTCTACCAAATCTTCTAGTTCCTGATGAGCTTCTCAGAGCTCCAATCCTTGTTCTTGCTTGCTCCACTTGCTCCTTTGTGAATCCTGATTGGACAAAACTGTGGTTTCAAATTGTTCTTGTAATGGATCTAAATTAATTCTTAGAAATTCCTTCCTTAGTTCATCCTAAAGTGTCAATCCAGGAACGTAGGCTTTTGAATCATGTTGTGGTAGTATGTCGAAGGGCTGCAATCAATAAACTAAGGTTTGATGGATGCAAACTAATGTAATCTATTTTTTAATAGAAATATGGTTTACATACTTCCTATCACATATGTGATGGGAACCCGTGAAGAAATGACTCTGCAGCAAAGAACAAATCACTGGCACACAACAAAATAGAATAAAAAATCTCTAACAGCATGAAAACCTTTCTGGAAATAAAATAAACATAATTAACTATGCAATAAACAGAAGTAAAATCTCTATAAGTTATGCTACTGAATGTAGATATACTTTCAATATCAATTAACTATTCAATTCTTCAATTACAATTAATTGATTATGCAAACAGATAAGTATTAAACAATATAAGAATATATTCATAGAGATTAAGGAAACTAATAAGAATCTGATAACATAATAAACAATATGAAACAAATTGAATAATTACGAAGCAACATACATTACCACACACAAAAATGAAAAGATCACCAACAACCGAGGAAGTGGGCCCTACCTTCACCGGCTATTGAATGATGAAGCTCACAAACACTGAATCATTCCATGCTAACTATCATTCATTTGAATTGCAATAACAGAGTATGAACGCAATTTTAACACCAATATATGATTTCTATTATGTCTCTATATCTATCTGAGTTTTGGCATACACACATATATATACCGATCACATTATCAGTAAGTAAATAAGTTTGTTTGTTCATTTGGCCTATTGGCCACTCACAACCAAGAGTCTATGAAAAATGACAAAGGGTCGCAGGCCACTTATAACGTTAAAACAAAGCATCCTAAACAAAAATGCTCAGTCACTAACAAAGTAATGAGGGGTTAATGCGGAAATAATAACAATGAAAAACCCTTAGAAGAAATTATGACAGTGACAACCCCTCCCCCCAATTGATTGGTTGAATCATCCATGGGGAAACGTACCATTTGACAGAAGGAAACACAAAATATAAAATAAAATAAGAAAGGAAACTAAGAAAAATAAATTACCAATCACCACGAGTGAGAGAGGAATGTGACAAGTCCGATCAGGAAGCAGATACACTGCATGCCTCAAAATGATGGAACAGTGTATGTTGGAGATGAAAGATCTACAAATATGTGATGGGAAATAAGATGGATGGAACAAGCAGGGCGTCGTATAACACAAATGACAGCCACCAAGAGCAGATTGTCGGATATGGATAGCTAAGCGGCAATGATGGAGACAAACATGGTGGTATGGAAGATAGATGTTTCCAGGTAGTCGACTAGGAGATGACGACATCAGGATAGGTAGGAAAAGTATCCACTGGTGAAAGATGATGACCAATGAGGGGCGGCCATCTGGCAACCAACCATGTGTGAAGAAAAATCGCCGAGACTACCAAAGATATGTGAATGGACCATGAGACCAGCCATGGGAAAGAAAAGTGAATACCTCGTAGTGGACACAAAAAGGCTTCTAGAAAAGAAAAGAAAAGAACTTGGGCCAAAAGATATGCACAACAGTTTCTGTCACCAAAAATGACAGGAAGGCAGAGCATGTGCCCACTGAAATTGTTTTCCCCCAGGAAGAGAGGGACGGGTCATGGCGAGGAATATGAGGTCGAAAGGGGACTCCAAATGAATGTCGGGAGGAACCCAAGCACTTCGAACTCAAAGCAAAATCGTCCCTAGCAGGAAAGTGATAGGAGGTTTTTTTTTAAATTTAATCACAACAATAGATTGTCAGTTACCTGATTTTCAATCTACCACCGCTTAGTGGTGCCGAAAAATTATTTTTCACCACTAAGGTTATTCAACAGTTAATGCTCACCGAAAACCATTTTTTGAACATTAACTGGCCAACAATGCCCAAAAAAGTTTTCATTGTTAGATCTTTTATTGCTTTTTTTTTAATATTATTATATGCTCAATTCTGGAGGAGGCCGAAACGAACAACAATAAGTTCCTTCGCCACATCACAAAAGAAGGTCTCCTTTGAAAGAGGTCGTTTGTAGAGTTTTAGATGGTGCCTGTTAACAAGAAGGGTCATGTGTTTAGAATCCATAGTACACAGTCGAATAACACCATTATCATACAAAGTTTGAATTTCATAGGGACTGAGCCAGCGAGTGTGGAACTTCCCCTTGAAATCCTAAAATCGTGAGTCATAGAGTAATGCCCAGTCTCCTGGTTGGAATGTCTATGACCGAATGAAGTGATCATGTCACTGTGCTCTTTGCTTCTATACCACCTTTGTATGGAAAAGAACCTCTTGACGCATTTCATCAATTGAATCGAGTTCATAAAGTCTCTCCTTTTGTGCTTCACTAAGGTTCATCCCAAGTTCAAGGGAAGTGCATAGAGTCTTCACTTCAAATTCAATTGGCAAGACAACCCACTTTCCATAAACAATCTCATATGGTGTCATTCATGTAGTTGTCTTCCAGGTTGTACGATAGGCCAAAACTACTTCAGGAAGTCTTTATACCCAGTCTTTCTTGTGCAATGCTACTATCTTTGTAAGAATGTTCTCTAGTTCTCAATTGGTTACTTCCACCTATCCATTGGCTTGCAAATGGTATGGGGAAGACTTCCGATGCTTAATTTCATATTGTCGTACCAATGCTAAAATCAAGTTGGAGGTGAACTATGCTCCTTGGTCTGTGAAAATTTCACGAGGCACACCATACCTAGTAAAAATATCAGAACACAAGAAGTTAGCAACCTTAGTATCC
Organism: Sequoia sempervirens; assembly: GCA_007258455.2. Lineage (NCBI taxonomy): Eukaryota > Viridiplantae > Streptophyta > Pinopsida > Cupressales > Cupressaceae > Sequoia > Sequoia sempervirens. The sequence continues at coordinate 45,610 of VDFB02323586.1, forward strand.
CTATCATGCTTTAAGGCTACTACCTCTACCCATTTAGTGACATAATTTGTACAAACCAAGATATATTCTTTATTCTAAGAGTGGAGATGAATGGGCCCTACAAAATATAACCCCCACTTTTCAAATGGTTCTATAGATAACTGAGGATGTAAAGGTATTTTGTCAGAGCGAGTAGGTCGCCCCATATGCTGGAATTTGTCACAATGTTGAACATAATGCTTACTGTCCTTGTGAGTGTGGGCCAATAATAACCAGCGGTGAGAACCTTCTGGGCGGTCCTATGGGAAGAAAAATATACTCCGCAAGGTTTTGTATGGCATGCACACAAAATTTCGAAGACATCTTCTTCAGGCACACACCGACGCATGATATTATCAAGGCCTCAATGGAAGAGCATCCCATTAATCCATGTGTAATCACCATTGAGTCCTACTAGCTTTCGACATTCCCTTGGAGAGAAATGAGGTGGGAACTTACAAGTAACCAAGTAGTTTTCCATGTCAGTGAACCACAAACTCTTTGCGAATATAGCAAAAAAATGTTTGTCTAGAAAGGTGTAATCCATTAGGGTTGGGTCATCTTCACGCTGTATTCTGGAAAGAAAATTGGCCACCACATTCTCTCGCCTAGGTTTATCAAGGATAGTAATATCGAACTCTTGTAAAAGAATTAACTATTGAATCACTCACCCTATAACAATAGGTTTGTTCATTAAAAATCTAATAGTTGAATGATCTGTATGTACAAAAAAATTATATCCAGTGATATAGAGGAAAATTTTATTTATTGCATAAACGACAACCAAGAACTCTTTTTTAGTGACAGTATAATTTACCTCTGCACCAGTAAAATTCTTACTGATGTAATAAATAGCATAAAAGAGGGTGTCTTCCTTTTGTCCAAGGATGGCTCCCATCGAAGTATCTGATGCATCGGTATGTATATGAAATGTAAGTTCCCAATTTGTTCCTCGTAGCACAGGTGTTGTGATGAGCTTACCTTTGATTTCCTTGAAAGCTTGCTGACATTCTGTTGTCCATGAAAAATCAGCATCCTTTCCTAGCAACAAAAACAAAGGTGAGGCAATCCTACTGAAATTTTGAATAAACCTGCGATAATAACTAGCATGTCCTAGGAAACTACATACATCCTTTGGACAAGTAGGTACAAGCATGTCTTGAATAATCTTGATCTTTTTCGAGTCTACCTCAATTCCTTTTTCAGAAATATAATGACCCAACACAATACCTTCAATCATTAGGATGTGACACTTTTCATGACTCAAGGAAATATTAGTATCGATACATTGCTTAAGTACCTTCTCAAGATTTGTCTTAGCTTCCTCATATGTGTTACCATAAGCAGTAAAGCCATCCATATACACTTATACGCAATCATGAATTAAATCAACAAAAATTCTTAAAACAACTCATTGGAAAGTAGCGGGTGCATTGCATAATCTAAAAGGTAAGACATTGTAGGAAAATGTTCCCCAAGGGTAGGTAAAAGTATTTTTGTCTTGGTCCTTAGGGGCAATGCGGATTTGGTTGTACCCACTAAACCCATCAAGAAAGAACTTTTTCCCAGCTAAGGTGTCTAGGACTTGGTCAATGAAAGGAAGTGGGAAATGATCTTTCTTAGTGGCCTTGTTAAGGGCCCTATAATCGACACGTATATGCCATTTTCCATTCTTTTTAGGTACTACCACAAGTGGGGACACCCATTGGCTATCTGATATGGGGTAAATGAATCCTACATTGAGCAACTTTTGAAGTTCTTCCTTAACTATTTCTCGTAAGGTTGGGTTCAACCTTCTTTGAGGTTGTCGCATAGGTCTACTCCCTTCCTCTATATAGATGTGGTGTGTACAAGTAGCGGGGTGAATACCTCTGATATCTTGATAATCCCAAGCAAAGGATTCTTTATGGGTTGACAACATCCCAATGAGTTCTTTCAACTGGCAAGCATCTAATTTGGGATTGATGTTAAGTGTTTTACTAGGTAAGACTTCAGTAGCTTGGGATTGTACAAGGGTATCTATGGAAAGTAGTTGCAAATTAGACAAAGATGGTTCAGTATCCCTACACATCAAAAATGGATGGTATATACAATCATGTGGTAATAATTGGTGCAAAGTGATAAAGTTTTGAACAGATTGTGAACTACCCACTAATGGAAAATTTCCAAATGGGAAGTTATCACCCATATCCATAAGGAAAATCATTGGCTCAAGTTCACTATCAATTAAATAACGATTTTGCAATAAATGATTAATAACAATGTCTTCTGAAATATCTTCAAATCCCCTACTTTGATCTATTGTTAAAATAGGTAAAGGCTCTTCTACATCACTATCGATCCACAAAGGATCCTCTATTTCCAATAATGGTTGTGTTGGAGAGTACAATGTCAACTGATTTGTTTGCTCCCCGTTTGAAATCACCATATTTCCAGACCTACAATCAATGAAGGCATTAGCATCAGCTAACCAAGGTCTTCCTAAGATTAGGGGATACCCCTCCAACTTAATCTTTGGTTGAAAAATCATAAAATATGTGGGATACTCCCAAGACTCTAGAAATAATGATATCTTCGATCATACCTTCTGGTTTTATGAGGGAACGATCATCCATTTTCAAGACTATTGGAGTAGGTCTTAGTCCTTGAAGGGCCAACCTCTCCTTAGTCTTATTATTCATTATATTTATAGTTGCTCCAAGATCCACAAGTGTATCCGGAATAGTTATGTCACCAATATGTACCTTAATCATTGGACTATCAGGATCCACATACTTAGGGACTGAAATTTTTCCCAGCATCAAGTCTGCAAGTTTTCCAATGACTTGGATTGTCTTGGGGTCCTACTTATTTTGTTACTTCCTCCCACAAAGTTCTTTGACCACCTTAGTGTACATAGGAATATCTCAAATAGCCTACAACAAAGGAATATTAATGTTAACATTGCGTAACTCATTCATAAAATCAAAATTAGATTGAAATGTTTCATGTTGCTTAGGCGGCTCTTGCAACCTATCTAGAAATGGAGGATTTGGTTGCTCTTCTTTGGGATCAATCAGATGGTCTTCAACCTCAGTAATGGTCGGTCCTTGAAGGCTCTTTCCTGACCTCAGGTTTACACCTTCAATCTCCAGTGCATTGACAGCATAAGTTGGGAATCTTGTCACCTCATTATTATAAAATGGTTGAGTTACCTTATTGTTTGGATTGGGTTTTGGTTGTGCGGGCATTGGTGTAGCTTTTGGTGGTTGGGTTGAGCTATATGGTTGATTAGATAGCGGGACAGGTGGTAAGAGTTGTTGGGATTGCTGATATGGGTTTATTATTGAAGGTTGTGGATACGGCGGAAATGATTGATATTGTGGATAGAGTGGTGGTGGTGCTCGCCATGCTTGCCATGATTGTGGAGTAGGAGGGAATTGTTGTGACTAGTGAGGGTAGTATGGAGGGTGCTTCCCATTTCCATACCATCCGGACTAGTTTGTGAAGGAATTTTTTTGAAAAGGATTTTGGAATGAAACTTGGTAATCTGGTGGAGGCATTGCTCTTGGTTGCCATTGTCTTCTTTGGGCCATGAAGTAAACAGGTTCATTTATGTATTCTACCTCGGTCATCCCTACAGGAAGAGGTTTTAGAGTAGTGTCCCTACTGGCTTCTTCTAAAGAAGATATCTTTGTTCTATTATATGGACATTCCTCGCTACTATGCTTCTTTCGACAAATGGGGCAAAAGATAGCCAAGGATTTTTCAGCCTCCTCCTACTTTCTTCGTGTATATAAAGTATCTATTTGTTTACCCATATGACTTAAAAAATCAGTCTTAAGGTCCTCAAGTAGATTACCTATCTTGCGCTTGGTGATACCTTTCGAAGCTCCTACAAAATACAACTTGCTTGGGTAGTTCCTTCCTAAGTGCTGAGATTTGGAATAGTTCCTACAAATATCACAAATATCATCAAATTCCATTTTAGAAATATTCCCTTTACCTATTAAGTTTAATGCCTCCATAACATCATCTCTTATGCCTCTAAGAAACAACATTTTAATAGCATCCTCATTTAATCCCGGTTGGCGAGATCGTTGAAGACTGAACATGAAGAGTTCAAGATAGTCCTCCACAAACTCGTCTTCCTTTTGTGTCATGCAGAAGATTTCATCCCAAACCTCTTTTGTTTTGCAATACTCCTAGTACTTGTTCAAGAATAACTCCTTCATGACTTCCCATGTTTTGATATTTCTGAGGTTCATAAACCATCGCAGGGCTACATCCTTCAATGTGGCAGGGAATAGCTTAAGCTTTTGCGCGTCGCTTTGATAATCATAGTTGTGACACAACACATCAAATTCAAACAAAAACATGTCAGGATCCTCAATCGAAAGGCCACAAAAAATAGGTAAAGTTGAATGAGGAATATTCTTCATAGGGGCATCTCACTCGAGATATGTGATAGGAAACCCAAAAGTAATCAGATTATTGTTGGCCAACGCCCTATTATTGTTGTTGTTGTTGTTGTTATTGTTGTTATAGTTGGGATCCATGACGTCTAATTCCCAAGGGGTAAAATAGGTTCTAAATGGCTCTTGGGTTTCTTCTGAGAATGGACCAGCTTCTGATGTAACACCCCTCCATTTTGGCTCTTTGATAGGCAGTGTTCTTCCTTGTTTGATTGTGTCTGATTATGCTTTGACTTTGGAATTTGGTTACTTTTGACCGTTATCTGTTAAGCGATGTAATCATTATGTTTTGATGTGATGGTATTTTATTTAGATGTTATCTTTATGGCATGTTTTGGATCAATTAAGTAGATATTTGATTTAACGATGTTTTATGCTTTTGATCATATTATTGATGTTAGATGAGTCAGTTAGTGATATTGTATTGGTGAAGGGGACGGGATTGTATCACTCGCTTGGGAGTGCCCTATGATTCTGAGATTTCCTCTTCACGGTGTGTTTGATCATATTATATATATATATGCATGTTCGATGTATTCTTTGTTCGCAGGTTGACAGGTACATGACATCGACTCCACCTGGTTCACAGGTTTGAGCGTTTCCATTGACCAACGGAAATCGATTGGGAGATAGTAGCTAGGTTTTCCGTGCCAAGTCATCACCCTAGTCATAGTGTGTTGTCGGGTTGTTGTCGGGTTAGTTGTTTTAATTTGGTCATTTTCACCTTGAGTATTTATTTAATTTCATATTATAGAGGTTATTAAATGGCTTGCGTAGTTAAATTGATGTTTAAATGTATTTAGTTGCAATTTTGAAACGTTATTTATTTTATTGATTGATTGGATTTAATTAATAAAATTAGATTTAATTTATTGACTAATTAGATTAATGGTGATATATTAAATGAGGTAGTTGTTTTGGCATGATTGTATATTAAGATTTAATTAAAAATAAAAGTAAAAATCATGTTTGATAGTTAGAGTTAAATTAAAATAAATAAATAAATAAAATGAAAATGTGTTTTTAATTTCACTTTTGAAAATTATTGATAAAGTAAATTCTTGTCAAAATTTGTATTCTTTTGTTTTAATGAATTTTGAAAAATGCATGAGATTGAATTAGAAATTGGAAAGTGTTTTAAAAATTTAAAATGGAAATATCCTCCAAATGATTTAAAAAAAATTTAGTGAGTGGGCTATTTTAGGGTTTTGACCAAATTTGGGGAAAACCCTATGTAAAGAAATGAAACTTCATTTTGTTGGAAATTTTTGGGTTTTGGTGGAGAGCTTTGTTGGGGATGATTTTGGAGTTGAAGGAGAGATTGAAACTACCATTGTTGAAGGCTTCAAACTTGGGGAGAAAACACAAGGTTCATTCTTTTCTTTCTTCTCTTTTCTTGTTTCATTTTGGAAAAAGCTTTAAATCTGGAAATGTTGTTTTAGATTCAAGAAAAATCCATGGGAAATGCATTCAAACTTGCAAATTTGTTGATAGATTTAGAAGAGAAAACCAAAACAAGAATTTACACAATGGAAATAGGAAGAAAACCAAAAGAAAATCTCCATTTCAAACTAAAATTTTAAACCCTTGGTGTTTGAACAAATTTATTTTTGTTCTTGCAAATTTGTTGTTCATTTACACAGTTTGGCTGGGAATTCAAATCTGAGTATATATTTGTAAATATACCTATGAATATAGATATATTTACAAATATATATACTATGTTCCTTCTAATGTTGTTTCTGGGAAAAAAATTTATGCTTTTTTTAAAAAACACAGAGGAAACCCTGTATTTTCGCCATTTTGAAAACGTTGAAAATAAAATAAAATAAAGAATTTATTTAATGGCGGAGGGCAGGGCTGAAGCCCTGCACCCCCGCATCGCCTATGTGGGAGGCGCTGCTCCCATGCAACACCCCCCACGGGAGGCACTATGTGGAAGCAGCGCCGCTGCCCACAAGCAGCGGCACTACCCAAACAACACCCCCCGTATGGGGGAGGCTGCGTGGCAGCCGCGCCCATTAGGGCATCGATTGTTTCAAACGAAATTTTAAATTTCATTTTTTTGTTTTTATTTTTATTTTTATAAATATTAATTAATATTAAAATAATATTATTATATAATAATATATATATATTATTTTAATATTTAAATAATAATTTTTGTTTATATATATATATATATAATGTATATATCTATATTTTATATATATATTTAAATAGATTATTTAGTTGGAATTAAGTGGTTTTAATACCAATAAGATTTAAGTATTTAAATATATAAATATATGATAGTATATACAATGAGTATATACTTTCAAGTATAGATATTTGGTATATATTTGTATTTTTGGTATAGATGAGATTTAGTTGATTAATTAATGCTAAGTTGAAATAAAGTTTAATTGTTTTTAACTAAATATTTTATTTATTAAAATGCTTTGTTTATGAATTTGTTTAATCAGATGTTTTATTTATTAGAATATTTTGATAATGAATATCATTGTTAAACGTAGGGTTAATGATTGATTTATTTTAATCAAATGATTTTATTTATTAAAATATTTTGAATATGAATATAATTGTGAAACTTAGAGTAATTGATTGAATTATTTTAATCAAATGACATTAATTATTAAAATGCTTGATTATGGAATTTAATTGTGAAACTTAGAGTAAATGATTGGTTTTTAAATATTTCAATGTTGTGAAATGAAATTGGTGTATTTGATTGGATAAATGCAAGTAATGAAAACTGTGATTGACTGGATTTAGGAAATCCGAACATTAGCTTATTTAACTTCTCGAAATGCTTTGTGTTTAATTGTTCTTTCTCGATGTCGCGAGAATAGAGTAAAGGCTTTGAAGTCTTCCATATAGGGGTTCGTTTATTTGTATGGGTTGTCATTATGATAGTCAACCTTTGGATTGTCTTGGGTTTTGTGCCTCCATTGGATTAGGAGTGGGTTTTGAGTTTTATGCCTCCTTTGGAAGGAGTGGGCTTTGTATTTTGGTTTCCTCCAGTGTTTGGAGAGGGTTTTGACTTTGTTGCCTCCAATGCTTGGAGAGGGTTTGACCTTTGTTTCCTCCAATGTTTGGAGAGGGTTTTGACCTTTGTAGCCTCCAACGTTTGGAGAGGGTTTTGTGCTTTTGTTTCCTCTAGTGTTGGAGTGAGTTTCTTTATTTGTTGCCACCATGGTTTGGAGAGGTCGTCTTATCCAGTTACTCATTGTGGTTTATACCGTGTAAGTTGTCATTAGGAGAGTGGCTCTTTGTGGGGGTCCGGCACACAAAGGGGTGCCAGGGTAACTCACATAGGGTTTAAGTAAGTGATAACTTAAAAAGAATTAAAGCAAAATCTCTCAAACTAATTAAGATAATTAATGCCTCTCTCATAACTCATTCGCTTTTAAGGTTTGAGATGAGACGAGAAGCGCAGTTGATATGAGGGTCCGACAGCTGGTAGAGTTGAGCCTAGATAGCCCAAGATGTGGGTTCGGTTGCCTTAGACAGTTGAGCCAGGGTAACTCATAGCAAATGTCGTGTGACACTCTCACTATGTCAACTAGAAGTTAGTTTGTTGTACTGCGTAAATGATCCTTGTTCTCTGGAAGCATTGTAACCTTGTGTTAAGTGATATTGTGATTGTGGAGGTTTCAGTTCGGTTATGTTTTTTGCCTATGTCTAGAGGTAGATGGTCTTGTTTAGGAATTCCTGGTTACTATCTCCTAGCACGGGGGGTGAACCTTTGGGTATCACATGGTTGGGTGGAGCGTGCACCTTAATCCGTTGGGTCGGCTTTTTGTTCGTGTGGACGAGGTTTCTAGTTGGAGAGCTTGTGGGATCCTGTTCTTCCATGCTTAATTCATTCAGTTGATCTTGTATTTCATTACCCCTCATTTGTTATCGAGGTGGAATTTTTAATATGTAATTATACTTATTGGATTTATCTCATTCGGGGAATGAGTGTTGTAATTATGTTGTAAACTATGTTATTGGAATCAAGTGGTATTTCATATCCTTTGTTGTAAATCGTTATGTATGGAATGTATGTGAACTTATTTGTTGAGTATTTAAATGTTATGATTTTAATTCATGTTTCTTGTTTTGGTTTAAGTAACTTAGTCTTGTAACCTTAGGGGATTGGTTGGCAATGGTTAGTGAACTTGCTTGTTAATTGTTCTTTCAAAAAAAAAATTAGTTCGTTTGTGTAGTAAATTGCAACTTCCCCTAGGGTTGTGTGGTGGGGCTTTACATCCGGCCCATAGGTTTCTCGAAAGATCTTTTCAACCTTTTTCCATAATATTTCAAAAGAACTTGGATGGATGCTTGCAGGTGTCTCAACAGTAGTAGACTCTATAACACACTTCTCAAGATGGGGTTCGGGTAACTCTAAGGGATGTAATTTAGATTTCAATTTCCCTTGTTGAGAGTTGCCTCCCTCAACTAATGATTTTAAATTATTTTCTGATTTTTTTGATTGTTTAATACTCCCTTTGTCCTTTTTAACAAATCTCCCTTTACTATCCCTACTACGATTCATGCACCTCAATGACTTATGACAAAGCAAACTAAGGGTAGTTACCAAAACGAGGTTGACTGTCACATGGACTTTCTCCTTAGCGCAATGCTCCTAGCTTAGTTTACAAGAAATACAAGCCTTTAACACCGTTCCCCGGCAACGATGCCAAAATGATTGGAAAAAATTGTGGTTTCAAATTGTTCTTGTAATGTATTTGAATTAATTCTTAGAAATGGCTTCCTCAACTCATCCTAAAGTGTCAATTCGGGAACGTAGGCTTTTGAACCGTGTTGTGGAAGTATGTCAAAGGGCTGCAATCAATAAACTAAGGTTTGATGGATGCAAACTAATGTAATCTATTTTTGAACAGAAATCTGGTTTACAAACTTCCTGTCACATATGTGATAGGAACCCGTGAAGAAATGACTCTACAGCAAAGAACAAATCACTGACACATAGCAAAAAAGAATCAAAAATCTCTAACAGCATGAAAACCTTTCTGGAAATAAAATAAATAGAATTAACTATGCAATAAACAAAAGTAAAATCTCTATAAGTTATGCTATTGAATGTAGATATACTTTCAATATCAATTAACTATTCAATTCTTCAATTACAATTAATTGATTATGCAAACAGATAAGTATTAAACAATATAAGAATATATTCATAGAGATTAAGGAAACTAATAA
>VDFB02323586.1:55315-71476 GCA_007258455.2 Sequoia sempervirens
CATTACCACACACAGAAATGAAAAGATCACCAACAACCGAGGAAGTGGTCCCTGCCTTCACCGGATATTGAATGATGAAGTTCACAAACACTGAATTATTCCACGTTAACTATCATTCATTTGAATTGCAATAACAAAGTATGAACGCAATTTTAACACCAATATATGATTTCTATTATGTCTCTATATCTATCTAAGTTTCAACATACACACGCACACACACACACACACATATATATATATATTGATCACATTATCTGTAAGTAAATAGGTTTGTTTGTTTGTTTGGTCTATCGACCACTCACAACCAAGAGTCTATGAAAAATGACAAAGGGTCGTAGGCCACTTATAACGTTAAAACAAAGCATCCTAAACAAAAATGATTGGTCACTAACAAAGTCTTTCTAATTTCATTCCACTGATCTCCCGAGGTCCTCATGCTCATAGAAACTTCAACTTCCTCTCTAACTATCTCCTACCATTTAGACACAAAACAATCAGAAATATCATGATTTTCAGCAATTTATTAATCCTAATTTATTTTCCATATTTTATTAAATATTAAGGTTCCTTCAGCAAATGGTGATAGGAATATAGACAAAGACAGCGGTAAAGAGGAAATTATAAGGCAAAAATAATGAAATATTCTACACTCATCAAAGCCCATATCCTCTGCAAACTTGTCAACCATATTTTCAACCTTCTTTATTATTGGTTTCTTTGCTCCATATGCACCTCCATATATTTTTCTTCATAGGTGCCATATCTTCCTTTTGTGGTATCCTTAGGCTTACTAAGCATAAAATCAACTAAGGCAATAATCTCTTGTTCAATAATCTCATATCCCATTGTTGGGATCCACATTGGCCTTGGTTCAACTACTTGAATGATGCATTCATTTTTTGATACCATGAATATGATACCATCCTTGTATTTTTCTACCATTTTTCTTGGGAATTCTTTCTCTTTCATGCATCCTTTTCTAAAATACTACAAAGAAAGCTTCAAGAGCTTCATCTTGTTCCTTTGCATCACCAAGACCATTTAATAAGTCTCTAATTTGATGTGCATTTTCTCTTCCTTTTAACTATACAACACTTTTAGCACCAATTGGCACTCTCAGAAGTAGAAGAGTAGACAAACAATCAGGGTACCATACTTAAATGGATGTTTCTTTTCCTTGGTCTTCTCTAAATTATCCATTAGTTATTGTCTCAAAAACTCACAAAGATCATAGTCAACTCCATTTTCCACCATTTCATAGGCAATGTTTATTGTAGTGGAAGATACAAAATTATCTTTGTTTGTGAAGTAAAGCTTGTATCCTATCATCATAGCTGCATAATTCATAGCTGAATTTCTAATGTTGTTCACTATCAAGGCCCTCATGTCATACGTGGCACCAGTTAATTCTATAACCACTTCATTTTTCACTGACTTGAGTACCGGAGCAGGTCTGGTGGAGCACAAACATGTAACCTCTCTAATCACATCCTTTGTGATTAACCCAAACATGTCAGTCCAGATAAATCTATCATGAATTTTCTCAATACAATTCTAACCCATTTATTATCAAAACAAAAATTTGGGAATCCATTCAACACAACCAGTTTCTTCATAGTTAGGTTTTGATATTCAGGTTTTAGGAAAAAATTATCTCCAGTAAGTTCACTCACCCAAACCTCTCCTAACTTAGAATGATTATGTTCTTCCAATTTACAATAAATGTAAATCCTTATGTCTTCCATATTGCAATACACCATATGGAACCCGTGAAAATGTGCCTAAGGGGTCGACCTCCATGGATTTAATAGGGTGTTTGTTAAAATTGATTTGTGGCCTATTAGTAACCTTAATAACCCTCAGTGTAGCCATTTCAAAATGAATTCAAATTACTTTCAATAAAGTTCTCTATGAAACTGTGGAAAACAAAGATTTGTAAGTACCTTTTCCTTTGCTTTTTTTATTAGGGTTTGAACGCACTTGATCACAAATTTCCTTGATCACTCCAATATTTTCTTCATTGCTCTACTCCTTCTCAATGTTCATAGTAAATGAATTTGGCTAAGTAAAATCAATTTATAGCCCTTGAAACTAACCTAATTTCACATTGAATGCTTCAAAAATAAAGTTGGAAAACCCTTCACCGTATGCAGTTACCTTTAAATGCTCCATAATCTTTCGCATTTCAACATTTTTACCAAAAAATTCTTCAAAAGATCAAGCATGTCGATCTACACCACATATCCTTGTACTGAAGCATCAACACCTTTTTCTTTGGTAGGGGATGAAATATTTCCATTAAAGATCCTCCTAAGCCAAAGCTCTCAACTTAGTTTTCCAAGGAAACATCTACATCGAATGTTGGTACAAATTCATCCTTAACCTTGGTCTCTTCGTTCTTTCTCAAAATCTTATTCATCCATTTCTTTGTTTCTACTAGATAAATCTTTTGTACTGGTTCATTCTTCTTTATATTTCTACTTCTGCAAAAATTTGAAATGTTTCCAGGTCTGTTGCAATTGTAGTATATGACATTCTTTTGACCAATCTTATTTCCATTCATTCTTGATCTGCATTGATTAGCGTTATGCCCAAATCCATAGCATGTATAACAATAGCCATTGAAAGATTGAACCATTCTACCATTGTTATAGCCATTCATTATTTGACTTCTACACTCACTAGCTCTATGACCAAATTTCTTGCATGTAAAACATTGACTACAAAAAGGTGGAACATTCTAATTCATTATGGTTCTACATTCCACAGCCTTATGTCCAGATTCATGTCAAGAATAACAGAAACCATTGAAAGATGGGTACCTTTGTGCATTTGGTTGTTTGACCGGTGGTCTTCTATCTATATTCCTTTGATTCTAGATTTGTTTTCCATTGTTCTTCTTGTCTTCAATTTGATTTGATTTTGAACTTTCACCCTTTTTAAATCCTAAACCTTGTTTATCTTTAGAGCCTTTTTTATTTGTAATCATTTCATAAAGCTTTGTAGAACTCATCTTAAATTTGTCCTCATGAATCCTTGCTTTCTCTGGATCTGATCTCAAATTCACAAATTCTTTTCAAATTCACTTTCCACCATTTGTATTCAAGCATTCTTCAACTTGCACCTTCAGATAGGTAATGGTTTCATTTGCTTGCTTCAATTGCTCATTGACCTCCTTATGCCTTTCTCTAAATTTCTTGATTTTCTCCCTCAATTTTCTAATGTATTCATTTGCTTCCTTGACATTTTCTTTCAAATCTATGTTTTCATCTTCAACTCTCTTTAGATCTTCAAGAGCAACTTTATGCAATCTTCTTCCGTAGATCCAATAGTAGGAATCTATTCCAGAGGAGTAGGTAAACTTCTAATAGCCATGTGTTCAACCTCTAAGATCTTCCCTAAGTGGTTAAGCTCCTTCCAAGTAACCAAGCTCTTATACCAATTTTTGAACACTCGAAATACTGAGAGGGGGGGTGAATCAGTATTCCTTTAAACCACTTAAACATTTAAGCATCCAATACTTATGGAATATTCAATTGTAGTAATGAAAGAAAGCATCAAAATATCCAACAACATCACATAACACATTAACACCAAGATGTTTACATGGAAAACCCAAAATGGGAAAAACCACGGTGAGTATTAACTCACAATATATTATACCAGTTATAGTATATTACAGAAGTGCTCACTGCAGGTGGACTCACTGCCCACTAAAAGAAGAAAAGAGATAGAAGAAATTTTGTGGCTCACAACCTAGATTGAACTGTTATAATAGCATCTATCATATGCATGAAATACAATTCCAATGAAGCTCAATAGACTAATTTTACACACTTCATCTGATTCTAATCTAACACTCTGCTTTCCTATACATTCACATCACTCTAATATTATGCTCAATATTCACAACTTAGATTTAAAATGTATTCGCTCAATTCGCATCATTTGCATCACTTTCACACATAACTTATATCAAAACATTAAAAATAATCTAGCTTATATATCCACTCTACCCATAACATCAATTAGGTTGGCCTAATTAGATGTATCATTCAAAATATAAAAAATAGGACTTGTCGGCTCAAGATTTATTCACACATGCTTCATGCCAAGAATTAAATCTTAAAATAGTTTGAAATAGGTTGACATGTACCTATAATAGATCCCACATAACTTTGCAATACTTATTTAAGCTTTGCATACCTTCAACCCTATTAGATCAGCATTGTAGGAGACCTAATACAAAAATTATCCAACTGTATACCCATATTCGGACATGTGTACCACAAAACATCATTCCAACTAGAATTCCCACTCATCTAACATCTACCAACACTTCTATAAATCCTCAAAGTCAAAATTCAATCCGAGGAGAAGTGCAGACTCTCCAACTCATATGCACCAAACTGAAAACACTTGTAACTGTCAAGTCAAACTTCTGTTACTCATAACTTTCAGACCAAAAGTAAAAACAAGCTAAAATTCTAGAATTAGATGCTTCTAATAGCCAACAAAAATATACTAGAACCATAGAGGAAAAACTTCAACAGTGAACCGATGCGGACCCAATTACCAAATCCCTTATATATAGAATTATTGGTATTAACATAGCTAATTTTCATCATAGATGCCTTCACCAAATTAAACCTTCTTACAAAATTGCCTTGTACCAATGTCCTAAAAACATGTTAGAGCCAACCAAAATTATCTACACCATGATCTCCAAAGAAAGATACAATTTTAACATCAATGACGACATTGCAATGCATAACAGTATACCTTGTACTTATCCCACATGCTCATTTTGCCAACAACATTGATGACAAAATACTCATTTCTATTCCAACAAAGATATCATTGGAAAGTTGATTCAACCAATGTCATGGTGGAAGCTCTTTAGTGCAGAGCACCAGGCAAAGGATTATTTTGTTTTTGAGTTCTTTAATTTTGTGGTGCTATCATAAGGTCATGTTGACCATTATTTTAGGTTCTTAGGGTTTTTTTTGGTCTTTGGAAAAGAGGGTGTCAAGTTTCCAATGAGTTTAGAGGCTCACTTTGCTAAATAGTGAAAAATTGTTAAATGTCTGAAAACACAGCGGGTTTTACAAAAAGGCATTTTTAGGTCATTTAAGCCTCGAACCAAGAACCTAAATTGTTGGGAAGGAATATTTAAGGCATTCGATGACCTTTTTGGTGGGTTAGAAGTTCTTTGTACGGACTGTTTTTCCAGAAATTAAAGAAAACAGCTTTCTTGTCTTATTTTCTGTGTTTTTCTGTTCTTGTTTGCAAGACAGCAGTTAAATGAATTAAAAGAGGCATTTTGTAAGTTTTTTTTAGCATCCTATGGAAGTTTATTTTGGAACATTTGATAGCTGTTCCATTGTTTCATCCATTCTTGTAAATTCTGTGTTTTATTTCCTTATTTGCTGTTTTGACTGGAACTGTGTAAAAATGGAGTTCTAGGCTGCATTCCCTCTGTACCTGGAAGTATGGAATTTTTGGGAATGTGGTCAGGCTCCATATCTGTACATATTTTAGTGGTAGGTGTTAGGTTTTCTTTGGTTGCAGGAGTTATGAGAAAAGTCTTGCCCTAGGCGAGCCAGTGAAGAGCCCGGCTAGGAAAGGCTGCAGAACAGCATTGATAACTTGCAGGGGAGAAAATATTTTCAAAAATTATTTTTGGAGAATTTAGGGGAAGGTCTTGGCCATGTGTGGTACCAAGGAGGAGAGCCCAGCAATCCGTTTAGGAGGAGAACTTTTCACCAGTCCTAAAACTGGTTCTGGACAGTTAGAAACCCTAGTTTTCTGGGTAGTGTTTGCATGAGGGAAAAGAACGGCTTGGATAGAGCCAAGACCCTAGAAATATTGAAGCTGTAGACAAGGGAAACAAATTTCCTAAGCCAAGAACCATGTTTCTTTGGTGGGTTTAAGAGGGAAAAGCAATTTACCCCTGTTCAGAGACCAAATAGTGGCTCAAGAGCAAAACCTTTGGAATAGGCTTCATGCAAGTGTTGGTAAGATGGAGTCTAAGTGAAGTTCCAGAAACCCTAGGAGGTTGTTTTGGAGTTTTGGAAAACATTCCCTCACCCCTGCAAGATTCATTCATGTATTGAGGGAGGATTAGTCTTTTGGATGGATAAAAGGCTAAGAAGGAAAGGAGTCATAGCACCAAGATTTGGCTTGGTAGTTGCAAACTTGACAAGATAGTGAGGTTGGCAGGAGAACCAGGGGAACTTAGAAAAGATAGAGTTCCTATAGGTTAGGGTGGAACAAAAATTTCACCAAGGAGGTCTATGTCAAGGCCTAGCACAGGAAACTGTGATTGTTTCCTGCAACATCTGAAAAAGTGTAACCGATTCTAACTTCGGGAACTGCTATTGCTTCCTTAGCCTCCCTATCGTTTTTTCTCTCAATATTTTTCTATTTGACAAAATTTATTGCAACTTGAAGTAAAGATTCCCTTTTGGACTCTTGAGCTAGCATCTTTTTGCCAGATTGTCAGATTTTGAAGATTCCAATGGCATTAAAAAGGTGATTAAGAGCTCCATCATTCAGCCCATGCAATTTTTCTGGATTCAATCCCAAGTATTGTCTATTGAGTTTTTGCAATTTATGGCATCTACTTGATTACTTGGACATTCTACCATTTGGATAAGTTCTATTTGTTGGGAAGGCTTCTTTTCCAGTTGTGCATCATGTTTGGGAGTTTCTCGTTACTATTGAAGGTTAATGTCTTTGTAATTTTGGAGATTTTTCATAGTTCATTATGGGGTTTTCATTTCATCCATCTTTGATTATGATGAAAAGGGGAAACTACAAACAATGGAGAGATGGAATCATAAAACATCTCTGTTGGCTTCATTTGTTGTCACATTTATATGATCTTGTTCCCCCTCAATGTACAGCTAGTAATAAATTTGCTTGGAATTACAAAAGGGATCATGTCTTAAGAGTTATTATGATGCATGTAGATGATGACATTTTGAATGTTATTGTTCATTTTGAGTGTCCTCATACTCTTTGGAATACAAATTTTGGATATATATGGAGATCCTGATACTCAGCCATTCCCAGATGATCTTGTTTTAGACTGTCTTGTGCCTCTTCATTTTTCAGATAGGATACCCTATGATGATGATACTATTCAGGATTTTTATTATTTAGAGTACTTTGAATCTTCAAATGAGGATGAAGAGGTTTCTTCATATGCTCCTTCTTCTCCTTTAGAGATAGTTGATGTACCTTCACCATCAGCGATTCCTCGTGCAAAGTCATTGATTGAGGCTCCCATCATTCCTATTCAACATGACCATTCATTTTATGTTGTTGATTCATTAAGAAATTTCAATGATTCATTGCAATGGGTATCTCATTATCTTTCTGATTGGGATTTTGATTTATCAAACATTGTATCCTTGTTTGTGGAGTCTCACATTTTAGATTTGGAGGACACATTTTAAGGGGCTATCTCTCCTCTTTGATGACAACCATTGTACAACTATTGTCAAATCATCTTTTTCTTTGGATCTTGTTCAACATCCATTTCCATAAAGCCCTAGTTTGTCACCTTCTTCATTGATTGGGCATGTACTTGATTTGATTGTGGCATCTTCATCTTCAGTGGACAAGGAGACACATGAGCAAATTTCAAGTGCATCATCATACATATTTATGCTTCTTTCTTTCAATTCATATCTATAATGGGAAGCATTCCCACATTTTTACATGGTTTTGTTTCTTCTAAGAGAGAGACAAGTTTTTTTTTGGCATTGTATCATGTTTTGTCTTCAGGCACTTACCATCTTTGCAAGTGATTATCCATTATGGGGTGGCTACATAGTCTCTCTATTTCCCTCTTATGGGGGGAATTTGTGTGTATCCTTTTGATATATGTATTTTTTGGTAGGTATTGATGTTAATACCTCCATACATCACTTCTTCTATCACTTGTACATGATTTGAATTGCATCTCTTTTTTGGAGAGGAGTTTTATCCTACTAGGTTTTCTCCTTTTCTTCGGTTGTGAGAAATTAGTTGCATGATTAGTTGTATATGGGTACCTAACATTGCCTCATTGTCGAGACCTATTTTTCATTTTCATATTGCATCATTTGCATAATAATTTCACTCCCTAAGTTGCACTTATGGGGGGCGTTGGTGTGAATGGGATTATTTCCTAACTAGTCATTAGTGGGAACCTATTCACATGATAAGTTTACTTAGGATTTAATTTAGTCCTAGGTGTTATTTCTATAAGTTAGTTATAATGGGGCCATGTATCATTATTTACTTTTAGTCATTTAGGCATTTAATAGTTATCTCATGCATTTAATATTTGTATTGATCATTTAATGTTTGTGTCAAGGGTAGTCATACCTCATCACACCTTGCCTATATATTCAAGGTTCTTGTACATTGTATCATATCATTAAATATCAGATCATTTATCTCTTTGATCAATATCAATTCTCATATTCATGCAAGATCATGTTATAACACTTTTCTTTGGATGGTATCTTTCTTGGCCGATCCTTTGAAGACTGCAACTTCATTTGGGTTCATTAGCATTTCCAACAGGATTACCTTTCTAAAAAAAAATAGAAAGCATTTGAGAAGTTTAAAGCATTAAAGACATTGGTTGAGAATGAAACAGAATAACAATCAAGGTTTTGAGATCACATAGAGGTATAGAATTCACTTTTGACCGATATGGTGAATTTTGTGAAGAGCATGGGATTTGGAGGCAATTTTCTACTCTTAGGACTCTACAACAAAATAGAGTTATAGAAAGGAAGAACCAAACTATACAAGAGATGGCCAAAACAATGTTGATTCAAGCAAGTTTATTGAATATATATTGGAGAAATAGTTCAAACCACAATGTATACTTTAAATAAAGCTCAAATCAAACTAAGGCCTGATAAATCACCATATGAATTATGGAAAGGAAGACTGGCTTTAGGTAGACATTTCAAGATATTTGAAAGTAGGTGCTCTATCAAAAAATATGAAGAACACTTGGGTAAGTTTGATTTTAGATCTGATGAAGGTATTTTTCTTGGTTATTCTATGATAAGAAAAGAATATAAATATTACCAAAAAATATTGAAGAGGATTGTGGAAAGTGTCAATGTAAGAGATGGTGAAACAATACAGTCTACAGACCTTTCAGAAGTAGAAGATGATGAAGAACCAATCCGCAATAGTGGTGAAGACTCAGAAGATGATCCTGAGAATACTGTTAAAAAGACTCCAACAAGATATGTTTAGAAAAACAATATGAAGATCATATTATAGGAGATAAAGACAATGGGGTTCAAACTCGAAGAATAATTAAGAAGGAAAATGAGCAAGTACAGTTTGCATTAGTATCAAAAATTGAACCAAGGACCTATTTAGAAGCAAGCAAACAAAAATGATGGATAGAAGCTATGGAAGAAGAACTGAATCAAATTAAAAAAATGAAACTTGGGAGTTGGTTCCAAGACCTAAAGGAAAAAATGTTATTGGTACCAAATGGGTCTTCAAAAATAAGCTGAATGAAGATGGAGAAGTGATCCAGAACAAGGCCAGACTTGGGTGTAAAGGATATGCTCAAGTTGAAGGAATTGATTTTGAGGAAATATTTTCTCTAGTAGCTAGATTGGAAGAAATCGTAATGTTTTTGGCATTTTCAACATTCAAGAACATCAAGGTATACCAAATGGATGTGAAGTATGGTTTTTTTAAATGGACAGTTAGAAGAAGTCTACATTGAGTAACCGAAAGGGTTTCAATGTTCAGATAATACAGATTTTGTGTGAAAATTGAAGAAGACACTTTATGGACTCAAATAGGCTCCTAGAGCTTGGTATTGGAGGTTGGATAGTTATCTGCAACTACAAGGTTTTTAGAGAGGCAATGTCGATAGTAATTTATACAAAAAAAAGTGATCAACTGTTGATTTTTTTTGTCTATTTTGATGATATTATCTTTGGCAGAAGCAGTGATGATATGTATAAGGAGTTTTGGAATGCAATGCAAAGTGAATTTGAAATGTCAATGCTTGGTGAATTGTCTTTCTTTCTTGGTTTATAGATTTCTTAATCAGACAAAGGCATATTCATTTCTCAAAGTAAGTTTATAAAGGAAATGTTAAGTAAATTCAAAATGGAGGAATGCAAACCGATAAGCACACCTATGGTTACTGGATGTAAGTTGAGTAAAGATGATGAATCAGCTCTAGCAAATGAGACCTTGTGTAGATCCATAATTGGTAGTTTGTTATATGTGACTTCATCTAGACCAGATATAATGCAAGCAGTTGGTATGGTGGCTAGATTTTAGGCAACACCTAAGGAAACTCATGTCAAAGCTATAAAGAGGATATTCAGATATCTAAAGGCTACAATGGATTTTGTTTTGTGGTATCCTAAGATTAAGAAGCATAGATGACCAAAAGAGAAAAAGTGGTGGAGCTTTCTTTCTTGGTGAAAGTCTTGTATCATGGTAGAATTTAGTATCCTTATCTATAGTAGAAGAAGAATACATTGCATCAGCTTCATGTTGCACTCAAATATTATGGATAAAGTAGAAATTGAAGGAGATGAAGATATAGTTTGATAAACCTATTTCCATTTTGTGTGATAATACCAATGCCATAAACATTTCAAATAATCTAGTAATGCACTCAAGAATAAAGCATATTGCAAAAAAACATCATTTCTTGAGAAAAGAAGGTTGTTGAAAAAGAAGTGAATCTGAAATATGTTGAAACAAAGGAGCAAGTAGCGGATTTTTTCATAAAATCACTTCCTAAGGAGACTTTTGATTATCTTTGATAGAAGTTGGGAATTGTTGATCCCTCCTCTTGAATAAAGAGGAAGTAAAGGTTGAGGGGAATTTTTGACTCCCTGCCACAAGAAGGCTTGGTGGTCTTGTAGAGTCTTTCAAAAGATATGTTGTATGGACTCAGGGGGAGTCTATCCAGGAAATAGATTTTTGGATTGTGTAGGGTGTCGAAAAAGTGTTGAACTTTTTCATTGATGTCAAAGGGAGAGAAATAGGGCTCAAAATGCTTAATCCTTTGAAGGGTAGAAAGTGGAAATCAATGTGATATGTTTTCTTGTTCCAGACAACATTAGATTTATCTTTGTGTGGCCAAAATTTTTGCTATTTTCCATCAATGACAAAGGGGGAGATTGTTGAACATAGGTTGTCATGGATGTGTGTTTTTCTTTGCAGTTTGAATGGAGAGTATGTCTACACATGTTGTATCATATTCTAAAGTTTTTGGAAGTTATGTTCAAAATGAAAAAATATTGAAGTAACAGTAGGGTCATTGTGCTTAATAGTTAAGCAGTTGGTGTATTGGAACCATGTGACAATGGCTAGTAGCATGCAACATCCAAATATCTAGCATAGGGTGCTAAAATAGGTCCAATATTAAGATTCCTATGGAAGCAAATGACATCAAATTGTATTGGCGGCAATAAATTTGATTTAGGACCTAACTACTGCATGTTTCATGTAATTTGAATTTAGGTCCACCTTATGTCATCTTGGTTAATTATGGATCCCTGACCAACATGAAGTAGTGTTAATGTAGTTTGTTGTATATAATTATCATCTCACTTCACATGATAAGTGAATGATGAGAGTGTGTGTGGATTTAAATTTTCTCAAGCAAGTGTAATTCAAGTTTTTGTAATGGGAGTTCCATCTCTCAATCATTGTGTGTCATAATCAAAAATCATAAGGAATGAAGGAGAGTGTCTGAAGCAAGTTAAAATATTGTGTAAGTTGTGTTATTATCATTGAATATCCATAAGTTTTATCTTTGTAATCCTATAGGACTGATGTTCTACTTATTGAGTTGGTGCTCAGATCCTTTTATTAGGGATTGTTGTCTCCAAAAGGTTGGTGCCTACGATTACAATTGGGGATTGGTGTCTCTGGTAGGTTAGTGCCTACTTCATATTGTTCCCTTATTATATTCCTACTTTTTGATGTTGGATTTGGATAGTACATCCAAGCAACTATTCTCACCATGGTTTTTCCCATCTTGGGTTTCCACGTATATCTGGTGTTCTCATGTGTGAATGTGTGCCTATGTGGTTGCTTAATTATCAGTAGTTTTTTTTATTCAATTTTTATGATTGGATATATATGTGCTGAAGTAAAGAGTTTTAAATAGATTTGATCTACTAATTCACTTCACCCTCTTAGTAGATTGTGTGAACTTCAAGTTATGTGGTTGCATATAGCATGGTTCTAACCTAGAGCTCCTATTGAAAAGTATGGAACAACCCTCTCACATGGTGGTTGATTTTTTCTATTATATGGTCATGTACAATAGATTACTTATGTTGGATATTCATTTCTAGCTCCTTGGTAACATGAAAAAGTACTGATTGTTTGGAATATGGTTTGGTGCATTTATATTGAGTACTTGGCTTGAGACCCTAGTATTGGAAACCATTAGTTTTGTATTTGCATGTAGGATATGGATTTAGTCATTGAATGGTTTAGTAGCTTCTAACATAAACGAGTTCTTTTGTATGCATGTACATGGTGATGGTTGTGGGATTGGTTTACTAGTGGCCTATAGTTCTTGGATAGTTTTTTGGTCTTGATGAATGGTTATAAATACTTTTATGTTTTTGATTCATGATGATTGGATTTGTGGGTTTTTCAAATGTTTCATTCAAGATCTACATTTTTTCTTAGTTGTGTTAAGTTTGATGTTCTAGTTTAACCATTTTGGTATTGTTTATATTGTGGGAGTTCTAGGTGATGTTTGGATTTATATTTGCATGCATGCCTTTGACATTGATGATTTTATAGGTTTTATATGTTAACTAAAATTTATGGTTTTATAAATTTACAAAGATACTATTTATTAGATTGTGATTCCCATGGGTTTTTTTTTTCTAAATGCAAGATAATTGCATATTTTCATGCATGTTTTGTGCATGGTTCAAGTATCTTGTTTGTAAAAATTTCTCATTGTGAAAGTTTGGTACGTGATTTGTCACATAATATTTTTATAGTGGTTATTTTCAGGTTCTTGAACCATGATTGTATCTAGTGGTACACATTTAAAATTTTAGAAATATATTTTATAGATGATGTAAGCATTGTGAAGTATCTATATTCTATCTATTGTTGTCTATGTTTTTCTTACTACTAATGTGGTGTTAAGCTTGCTTAATTTTGGTATTATATTATTTGATGGATCCATGTTGTGTTGCTTTGAGATATATGATTTTTATAATTTTTACGGGCTCTATATACCCATGGGTTGTATATCTAACTTGAATGTGAGATAGCTATACAAATATATATTTAGAGTGCTAATGGTGTCTTATCAAAGTGGAATTCCACTATAGACTATTTCAATGTTACGATGTTGTAAATGTTAGTGTTGGTGGTCTTTCAACCATCATGATGCATTGGTGTTGTGTAGTAGTGAGACAATGAGATGGATGGATGGAGTACTTGTGATTCATGTTGTAGTACGTTGGGATGTTTGTGACATTCTTGTAATAGTACTTTGGGTCACTTATAGTCATATGTTTTTGGTACTTCTAGCAATTATCTTCTTTTTAAAATCATGGTTTTACTTTACCCTTTGGGAGTTCTTAATATTGTAGTTGAGTTCTTTAATTGTGTGAGGAATATGAATGGCCTTAGTAAGAATATGTACATCACGATGCCATGGGTAACTTTAGATCACTTGAAATAGGAGCTTTGAAAATGATGTAACATTGTTGCATGGAGGTCTATAGATCCTTTTTTACAATCTTGGTATGATATGGGTGCTCATAGGAGCATATTTATTCATTGGAGGAAATCATATTTTATGAGGAAGATGTAAATCATGATAGCATGTGGGGTTTCTAATTTTATAGTTGGAACTTTAAAAATGATTTGAGGTAGTCTTCTCATATTTAGAACATTATTCATTTTGCCTTGGGATATTTTGGAGATTGTAGTGATGCAGTTGGAGTTCAATTGGTATGATATTATATGTTGGGTGCACATGGGTACTAGATAGATTTGGTGAGGGTGGAGATCTCTTGTTTCTAGGAACCATGTGTTGCAATGTTAAATCTTTGATGAGGTTTCATTAGAAAGACTAAGGATCATTCACTTAGAGTTGTAAATGAGTTTAGTATGGACCTAATAAGGATATTGTTTGTGGGGAGAGTCTATGTGACTTAATGTAGCTTTGAAGGACTAATATCATTCATCATTCTTGATTCACTTAGGCTCACTTTTTTAGTCAAATTTATTCTAATTATATATTTTTTTCTCATGTGAATGAATCTTAATATATGGATGTTAGTTATGGATGAAGTATTTGAGGAGTACATGGAATGATGTCTTTTTCCTTTGTCTTTTCATATGCACATGTTTATTAAATAAAATAGTTTTTTTGAGGAGCACATGATATAGTTTTGGGCATATTCCCTAGTAGTGGATATAGGTTTCCATTTATATCTTCCTTCACTTGAAAATATTACATCCTTGTTGGTTTATTAATTTATTGTTGTTATGAATTTTAAATTTGGATGTTGTTAAGGATTTTCTATATGGGGTTTTCAAAGTGATGATCTAACTTTTCACAACTTTAGCAATTGGTGGTGTTGGAAGGACATGATATGTGATATGGTTTAAAAAAATATTTCTTTTGTTCTTGTTGGTGTGAATGTGGTTTTTTACCTATCTGGTTCATCACTTAGGTCCTATTCACACTAGTTACATAAGTTTACTTAGGGTACACATAGGATCTAGTTATCACTTATGTCTCAAGACATAAGAGTAAGACACATGGCATAACCTTAAGTAATCCTATGTCTCACCTTGGTCTGTATAACCAAGGGATTATTTTTGTATTTTTGAGTTATTCTCATTATATATTTTCATATTTTGATATAATAGCATTATTATCTTATATTTAATCTCTTGTGCTTTCATTGAAGCTCTTAGATCTTAGGTGGCTATATCTTTAGCCAAATATTTCATGGTGTAGGGTATTTTATACCAACTCTTAATGGTATATCAAAACTTGTGGGATTGCTTCTTATTATTCTTTATTAAGAGATTTAGGTTACAAATCTTTGTGGATCTTAAAATTTTGAGTATGCTCTTCTCTTGCATCATATGATGACCTGAAGAATAATTTAAACTTGACAAATATATCAAATTTTAGGGGTTTCACTTTATGGGTTTGTATTACATATTCATTTTGAAACAAATCCAAACTAACCATTAAGTTCATGGTGTCCATGAAATTTACTTTATCCTTTGGATTTGTCCAAATAAGGAATGTGAGGCCATATCTACAATGGTTTGAAATTGGGAGGTGAGTGCTAGATCAAAAAGCTAGCCTCAATTTCAAAGCATTTTGGGTCAAATATTAACTTTGTCATTGCATTCAAAAGGCCTGAGAATCTAAGAATCAATTTCCAATTTATTAATATTGGAGTAATTTTCTTTAGATCCTTAGAGGTTTTTTACCCTACTTGGTTATACGAATCGTACAATATTTGTACACTTGTACAATTGTGCAGGTGTTGTCAAGTAAATTTTTTAAAATATGTTTTTATTTTATTTTTCAAAGTTTTTAATATTAAAAAATATAAATTATGCATATGTACCATGTGCACAAAATTGCACAAGGCATGTCATAGATGTGCAATACCCACTAGTAGGCCAATAGTCACCATGTGGTAGCTATCGGTTGCATCACTTGGGACCACCACATCTTGTGTGATGACTGATAACAATTGTTGGTGAAAAAACACCCAGTTGGTAGCATTCTGATATTCAAAGGAATATTTTAGCAATAGATCACCACAAAGTAGTGAATTACCCCACCAAACCACCAACTTACCCATAAGCGATTTTCCCTTGATGACCAATGGTTTTTGTCTTCTAAACAATTGTTTCAAATTTTTAAGGTAATTTCTTGATAGAAGATGATAATTTTTTAACTACAAAACATATTGTAACAAGAAGGGAATATTTCACCTATCAACTATGATAATGTCAGTTGACCTTCCCCAAGTAGCCCACCCACTCTCCATTTGCATTTTGGTTTTGGTAGTCTAACTTCAGAGGCTCCATTCTCAGTCATTTGGGATCCTTTTTGCGAGATTTTTTTTATGT